>VYZM01001185.1:34033-72332 GCA_013398915.1 Dromas ardeola | reverse complement strand
GGGGAGGCCGTGCGGGTTCGCCTGGCGGGTGAAGCGGGCGGGAGGGGATCTGCCCCGCCGGCCGGGCGGGAGGAGCCCTTGCGTGCGACTTCGGTAACCGGGGAAAGCCGGGCACCGCGTCCTGCGCTGCGGCCGGTTCTCCTGTGCCGAAAACGGTAGGGAATTAATTTATTGTATTTCGTAACGAGCCTTCCCAGGCAGCGGCAGTAGGCCAGCTTGCATAATCTTGTAACTGTGATGGTGACTCTCAGATGCCGCCTCGGAAACTGAACCGTCACCGGCGGCACAGGCAGTTACCGGTAACCGCTCATTTCAGCATCTTCTACTGGGTAAATATGAGCTGCGTACCGTTGTGCAGCTACTTGCTGGTGCCAGAATTTTAAGGCTAATCATACCTTCGGGAGCGAGGGCTGCTGCACCGCGACGAAGCCAGGAGTCACATGGTTTTGCCTTTGGTCGTTTGATCCTTTCCCATGGGAAGCAGATGCCCAGTATTTGTAACTTGGATGTTTACAGGGTATTTTGGGAGTTGGAGAAGGAACTTCTGCTTCAGTTTATGGAAAGAATTTGTCTTCAAGCCTGACAGAAAAGTGGAAGGAGAGTTCAGGTTTGGGCAGTGTTTGTTCAGCAGCTTGTGTTGTAGCTGGATGGCAAAGGGAATGTTAAAGCCACTTGGAATTCCATTTCTGTCACTTCAGGAGGTGCCACAGCTACTGAAAACGTGAGGCTGAAGGTGTCAATGCAAAACATGCATTTTCGTCATGTGTAGATAGATACTTTTGTAACTTATATGGAGACTTAAGATAATGATGGATTCAGCTGGAAAAACTTGCCACCTAAGCTATGTCCTTGCTTAATGAGGTATACGATGGAGTTGAAACCATTTTAGGAAGATGCTGGATTTTAACAATCTGGTGGAATTAAGATGGTGTGCTCATATATTGTGTGTGTTGAATAAACTTTAATTATAACTCTGTACAATTCTGTTTTTCTCATGATAAATAGGGGAATGTTTCCTTCCATGTCTGCTGTGTAACAAGGGGAGTGTTAAGTGCGATGTTAACGTTCTGAGTTTCAGGGAGCCGTCTGGCCATCAGACGCCAGAACTGGTAGAGGAGGGCACAAACAGCAGCAAATGAGGGTTAAAGTTCTGTCATAAAAGGGAGAAGGACATTGAGATGTGCTTCCTTTGCTGTGTGTGAAGGGAAAATGTAGGATAGAATAAGCAGAGTCTCCCCCATAAAACGGGGAAACAAAGATGGGATTGTGAGTATACCTGGAGTAAAGGATGGAAGCGTGTGCCAGGACGTCGTAGGTGAAGCAGTGCTGTAGGTGGCTTCCTATTTGTGGGACAGGCTTAGCCTGTGAAATCTAGCAAGTATGCCTCTTCTAGTCCAAGTAATGCAAACGTAGTTTAAAGCAGAAGGATGTGAAGCTGTCTGTTCAGGGTGCAGGTTGTGGTGAAATAAAGGAAACCAAGGAATAGCAGTAAAATGCTCACTGTAAAAAAAAAAAAGGTGAAGCAAAGTAAAAGCAGCTCTTGGTAAAAGATCGAGTTCAGTGTCATGTGTCACACCAGCAGAGTGTTAAATAAACTTCCAAAAGGCAAGTATGTTAAAACAGTGCTGCCAAGGAACTGAGGATGCTCTGTGGTGCAGTTGAGTCAAATCGGACTGCTGTGTACGTCCTCACGTGCATTTCATAAATTGTTCCTTCAGAGTTCACAGCTTTTTGTGTTAAGTGTCAAACTGGGGTTTCTTGACTCCAGTATAGTATGTTTTTAATGAAGCACTACAGGCATCTTTCATCTTCTGTTCACTCTTCTAGACAAACTTTGAGCAGATAAGATTCTGAGAATGTGCTTTTCCTGTGTTAATGGGGCTCCCAAATCACTGCTCTTAAAAGTTACATTTTTGTGGGTGGGGTAGAGCAGGGAAGGGGAATGAATCACAAGTGCCTTCAACAGTTACTCTATTCCAGAACCCGTGTGGTGGAGTTACAGTGGCAGCTCTCTGGAGCTGCAGTGGAAGCTGTTGGACTCACAATATGAACTTTACAAATTCTTTCATCCTCATAGCTTTACTGCTTAGTGGTGAAGGTGTCAGGGTATTTATTGAGCTATTTTCCAATAGAAATTTAAAGAAATGACAGGAATAAGCAGTTTATATGCCTTTCGACACATCTGATACGCGATTAAAAGCTACTGTAATCGAACCGCAGCCTCCCACCGTACGCAGCTCCAGCCGAGTCCCGCGGCAGAGCCAGCCTGCCATCGACGCCGTGCCGTCTTGCTGGATAGTCTGAAAATTCAGCTGATACGGTCCTAAGACTTGAATTTGGAGTGAGAAGTCGCAGCAAGCAGGGTGACTTGCCAGCTGATCACAGATATTTGACAACTGAAGGGATTTTTCTCTCTCATTAGACTAGACTGTATAACCAAACTGTCGTGCAAAGCATTTACCTCTGCATTAAAGAAAAGGTTAGAGTTGGACCCAAGTCAGCTTTGTTCTTAATGTTCGTCAGTCGTAGTTTCTTATTACTTCGTGCTCTAGTGCATTTTTCTGTAAACAGTGACGTTCATTGTGAATTTATTGCTTCTTTCAATTTTGTTCACATGCAAAACTTGTTAGCATGTAAAGTACATTGTAGTATTATGTTTAAAAAACTTCTGTTTAGTAACTGTTAAAATTGTATTTTATTCTGCAAGTGGCTTCCTGGTAGCGTGGTTCTAAGTTGAGTAATGTGACCATGTGTCTCAGACCTTGCTGCTCTGCTCTTAGATATTTTTCAGACAATAAATTGGAAACAGGGGAATTGCTTGCATCTTAAATTTGAAACCTCAATGGCAGGTAGATGGACGGCACATTTCGCTCTCTCCATAATGGCAGTTCAAAGTTAGTGAGAAAGGGGGAGGAATTATGTCATTTTCAAAACAGTAAATGTGAAACCAGGAAAATAATGAGTGCATCAAGAATTGCATACTTTAAAGTGCATAAAGTGGGGTTTTTTTTTGTGTAAATGCAAGTATATGTTGGTAAAGGTTTCTTTTGGTGGCAAATCATGGTATATCTGCACACAGCGATAATGGACCGTCTTGCTCTCCGGCACTACCTGCAAGGGAAGAGCATTGCTGTGTTACTGTGGGTTTCCGTGTTCTCTTCTGGAGCAGTTAGGTATTAACTTTACAATGTGCATATAAGATGCTTTTTTTAAGCTTCAAGTTCTTTATGATTATATTTTTTTTAATGGTTCAGAAGCATTTATTACCTTGTAAGTGCTTCCAAAACACTTCACTGTATGTTCCGTAACTTCGTTGGGATAGAACAAGCCAGCACACTAGTATTTACTTGTGCAGTTGGCTGTCACTGAGCATGGCATCAAAATGTTGGCTTTTGATGAGTTCTAACATGACTTATTATCTGAAACCTTAAAAAAAAAAAAAAAGCCTAAATTACGAGTAGGAATGTTTAGAAAACGTGGATTGCATTACTCTAATGTAATGCCATCAGCGAGGCTGCAGCTACGGAAATAAGGCGATTTCTGGCATAAGTAAGGAGCTCAATTATTGAAACCAACATTTAAATATAATCTTCCCTATCTACTTTTTAATCTAGAATTAACTTATTTTTCGGTAGTGATAGGATTTTCTTTGAGCTCCACAGGCTGGGCCTCTGAGTCCAAGCGGAGGCTAGGGGCCCTCTGAAAGGGAATCTTTTTCCCCTTCTCCATCCTCTCCCCGCTCCAGGGAGAGCTGCTCCCCTCGGCTGAGATCGGATGCGTCAGACAAATCTGCCTTGTGTTACTGAGCCAGAGCTTAAATAACATTTTACCTGTTAAGTCCTCTGTCGTGTTTTTAAGGCTGTTCAGTCACCCATTCAATTAGAGATTTGGAACTGTTTTCTAAACAAAAATAAAACTGCTAGGTGATCATCTGTTAATATTTTTTGGTTTTATAATGCTGAAGCCCCCAGTAGGAAAGAGGATAATTTTTTTGCAGGAAGCTTGGTACTGATGTCCCTTTCTGTAAGGAAAGGATCGTGTAAGGAAATCTCTGTTTTTCTATTAGCATCTTGCTAGAAATCAGTATTTTGCTTCATGCTGTAAAACTGTTTTGCGTGCCGAAAGCTTCGATTTGGTTTGTTGAAAGAATTTGCAGGTTTCTGTGCTTCTGCTTTTTTCCTGGTCGGGCTTTATTGCGATTAGGGCTTCGCTTGGTTGCTAGGTAGATTCAAGCCTGTGCTTTGGATGCGGGCCAGGTGTGTTCTATACTGCTGGCTGTACTGCCATAGAAATTACAGTCGGGTTTTGTTGTGTTTAATCTTTATTATAACATCTATAATTCCGCAGAAGAAAAGATTGTGATTCAGAGCTCATTTAAACCATTAGAGGGACTTTCATGTTGGTCTGGAATATGATCTGACTTGAACGGGAATTTTCAAATTGTGGATCTGAATACTGACAATTGCAAATTTCCACTGTTTTCAAGTTCTTTTGGAGTAAATGGTTCTGTTGGTGGAGGGGCCACACTTGAAATTAATTTCTTTGTCCATGTATTTTTAATGTTATGCCAAACCTTAGCTCTTTGAAAAAGTAGTATTGCTATGAGGTTTTTCTTCAGAATGTATTTCATAAACAATACACTTATTCTGTTTTAGGGATTGGGGGTTTTTAAGTTTTGAAATGTTTGTTTCCTTATTAGGCCCTCTCAAAGTGACAATTCCTTTTTCATCTTTTTTTGGGGGTTTTGTTGAAATGTTGGGTTAAATATAAGCAAAGCTCTTCAAAATCTTCTCTCTGTCTCCTGGTGACGGGACATAGGTTGCCTGTCCCCAGCCTGGCACCGCTGGCGTCCCCACAACGCCCGTGTGGGAAATACCGCTGTAAATCCCCCGTGAGACGCAGCGGGTGTGAGACACCGACTTCTGATGGTGGCGGGGAGCAGAGCACGGTCTCTGCTGCTGGTGAACAGAGTAAACGGAACTTTCCCGGTTTAGCATTCGTTTAGTATTCTAGTTTTTGCAGGCACATTGCAAAGGCTTTGGCTCCTACTTGTCTATTGAGCATTTATCTGGAGAAAAAAGTCTTCCCATGTTGCTGAAGGATGGTCATAAATAATGACTTCAGCAACGCTGTGATTGCTAATTTATAAATTCATTTACCTTCAGGTCCTGAAGATTTTTTTTTCCTAGCTTGTGTTATTACCGATTTAAAAGCTTAGTTAAAATTTTCTCTGCAGATTTTTCCTGTATGTTTCCTAATGAGTAACTGCACATTCAGGATGTTCAAGTGATGTAGTGGCGGATCTTGTATCTTTTTGAAATGTACTCCCTTGCTGTAGAAAAGCCTTCCAAGAATCTGTCTGAAGCATCAGTTTTAGTGCCTATCTGTGTGTTCGTTGTTCTGCGTTGTAAATCAGTTGACAGTCAATGCTGGGGACTTTGCTTAACTGGTTTTATGAATTGGGTGCTATTCTGGCACGCTAAACAGACTTGGTTTATGGGGTTTTTGGCTTTTTAAGAGCATACTAGGCATATGTACGTATCTGATGCCCTAATGGCAGAGTTGTAGTAGTTTCTTAAACACAAGTTTCTCCTCTCGAAGATCTCTTGTGTGCAATTAGGCAGTACAGAGCTGCTGTTCTGGGGGCACTGGGAGACCAGTACCCCCGTCCGCTGCAGGACCGGGCTGTGCGGCAGCAGGGCTTCTGCAAGGATTTCTGGAACTCTAACGACTTTGGTATTGCAATGGTTAAATAACGGGGAGGAATCGGTCTGCCACTCGCAGTCATTCTGTGCTGTTTAGAATAATACTGCTTTTAGTATTTTTGGTTGGTGTGTTTATTTCCATGAGCTTGACACAGGACTTAGGCATGAGGCTGCGTGAGTCACGGATGTGATACAGGAGCAGGAGCTGTCCTCGGAGAGTCGCTTGTTATTTATGTTTTATTGGGTTTTGAGTCACAGGTTTGAAGCCAGTGACACAGACTTTCACAATGTGCAATCTGGCAACTTAGTGTATTTTGAAAGCAGGATATTCCGAGTGGGTGCTAGTGTGTTTGGACAGTGATAGCAGAACTGAGTTACAACACACTCCTGTTTTTAAGTTAATGTGCCCAAGGGAGCATGTGTATCTCAAGATGATAGCAAAATCAGCTGAATTTTTAAAAATTATTCCTGAAGAGTGTGTAGGACCTGCCCTTCTTATTCAGCCATTAGTCGTTTCTGTTTGCCAAATTGGTAATCGGCAAAATTCCTGTTTGCCAAGTTCTGGCTTCTAATTTCTTGAAGGGTGAGCTGTTTCCCGAGGAGCCGTGCGTGGTGCTGCTGAGCAAGGGAGGCGAAGGAGCCTTTGTCGAACAGCCGGGAGGTTCTCGGTTTGTTCACCGCTGTTGTCCAGAGCACGGAGGTTGGGGACCCGCTTGTGTGTTTGGCTTTGGGCAGAGCATCTCTTTCCTGAGCCAGGACTCTGAAGCGCACCCTGCCTCGCTTAGTAACTGAACAGCATGTCTTACAGGGCTGACCAGATTGTAGCAGGCTTTTTAATGTTATCTTTATTTCGGCGGTTTTGTCAGCATTTCCTACGGATATGAACTAAATATAAACTATGACATGTATGTCTTTGTAATATTAAAATAATCTATTGAGTCATTTATGCCACTCGGATGTTTAGTAGTAACTTTTGCATATGCTTATATTCTGAAAATGTATCTGGAGTAAATTGTAGAGCTGCTTTTACTCGTGTCACAGTATTAAAATGAAGAAAAAGTGGAAGAGAACAGATGCTTGGAACAAGTTTTGCATAAGCATAGTCTGTGAGGGTGTTTTAAATGATGCTGCTTGGTTTATGTTTTTGTTTTATCTTATGGCTGGAAGCCAAGCCCACTCAGAATTTTTTCGTAGGTTTCTGGGTAGAGCCAGACAAATGTTACAGTGGAACTTAGCTGTGATGTTCACCTAGTCTCAGTACACAGTTTTCTTCAAGATAATGTGAGGTTTTTTTCCAGGAATGGTGGAGATTAATCAAAAGGCAAATAAGACATTTTTACCAGCATTTGACATTTTAACTCTTCTATGAAAACGAGTGGGCTGGAATCGCTGTCTGCGTCACTGAGTAGGAGGAGAGGGGAGAACTTTTAACTAACTTAATCGAAAGCTCTATAAATCATGACATTTGTACGATGAGTAATTTTTTAAAACTTGGGCTACAAAGCATGTTGGTTTTGTTGTTGTTTCTTGACTGGAAAGAGGTATTTTTAAGTGGAAATACCAGTAGAAATTCTTGAAAGTGGGCTATGTTTATTAGTGTGTTTGGTTTTGTAAGGCGTGAGTAACCCAGATCTTCGGCTGAGGATTCTCATCTAAATGATGCAAAGTAAATTAAACAGATAACCAGATAAGACTATAACGTATATTACTAAACAAGAGTTTTTAACTGACTTTCAAAATACCTATCTCTTATTGCAGACTTTGGTTTCTCCGAGCAGCTGTGGGTATTCTCTAATGTATAAGTAATCAAGAGTTTTACAATCCTGTGTCTTAATCTGAGTCTTTCCTATTCTGGTGAATCGGCTTTATCGGTGCAGTTAGACGAGAAGTAATGGCTTTCTCTTCATCCATTTCCAGCCAGCAAAGTTCAAGAATAATCTGTCTTCTAAGCCTACGCTAATAATGGTAATGAAATTAAGAGTTTATTGCAAACAACATACATCAGTCCAGAACTGCTTTCAAATTTTTGTATTCTCTGGCGGCTTTTTTCTGAACACCCTAGTAATAACAGACTTGTAAAATATTTTGTGTTTTGAAGGCAGATGGGCTTTCCACAATAGTAAAGTGTGGCAAGGAAAAGCACACTTTTTTGTTTGTTTCGGAAATGTCCTGATTTTATTCATGCTAATCACAGAAGTTGAAACTCATCAGTAAGGAAACAATCTAGGTGTGGGTGGAGGCTCGTGGAGGAAAAACGGGGAAGTGTTCGTTTGGAAGTTAATAGGTTAGCGTGATGTTTTTGTGCTGCGTGACACAGCCGATGTTCCCTGGTCCCTGCTTGCTCCTCCTGAGCCTTGGCTTAGAGTGTCGCCTAAGACTGAAAAAGGGAGCATATTTGTGCCTCTCGGTGGGAGACAAGTATGTGTATACCTGCAAATGCACAGACCCTTATGTATTTTTAAACTGCTGCAATATAAGCAAGTAGTACTTTTGCAACACAGCCTGTCTGTTGTGCTTATCTTCTAATGGGTGATCTTTTTTACTTTTGCAGGACCCGTCGGGGCACAGCCCCTGCTCATGGTGCCCAGGCGTCCTGGCTATGGCACCATGGGCAAACCCATTAAACTGCTGGCCAACTGCTTCCAAGTTGAAATCCCAAAGATTGATGTCTACCTCTATGAGGTGGATATCAAACCAGATAAGTGTCCTCGGAGGGTGAACAGGTAAGAAGGTGAAATTTGTCTTATAAATTATACTGATACTAACATTTTTAAGCAACAGAGGAACCTACTGAAGTAAATATAGTCTCTATGTAGCTTAAAATCCGAGCATTATGCTGTGGAGGCCTGTGTGCAAGTTCTCACAAACATCTGTGAGACAGGTACAGAGCCTTTTCCAGCTTGTCTCAGTTTGGTTATGACCAGATGCTGTGAAGTGGGGTACCCTTTGGTGGCTAAACCTTGTGAGTTTTGGGAGCCAGAGAAGCCTCCCCAGGAAGAGTAGTTAATTGAAAACCTGACATTAGAGCTGTAATCATTCTTGCTTTTTAAAGATTACAACATTTCGTATTTCCTGTATTTCTTCTCTGCATTGAATAATTTTTTTTAGTAGGAGTTACATGTTAGTCTCTTGTGAAATCTGTTTCATCGGTTATAGTTCAGGGTAGCTGAAAGAGCATTTTTTTTCTTCTTTCATCTGCAACTCTGGCTTTTTGTGTTTAAGCAATAAAATATTGCTATTTAAAAATACTGCTACTTTACCAGCTTTCATGTGTGTGAAAATGTGGCAGATGTTAGTTAAAAACTGCAAGAGCTTGTATAAATGAGCCCAATAAAAGGATATAGTATCTGCTGGATAAATAACTTTAGGTAGCGTGCCGTGAATTTTGCAAATAAGAATGGCTTCCGTTAGCCTAAATTGAAATCGGGATGCCGAAATACCTGCTTTGAAGAATTTTCCTTAGAAATATATTGTCCCTTTCTATTGCGTGCTGTGACAGTTATTTTTAAGAAGTCAGTGCATTTATATAGATTCAGCTATTCTCAAATAGTTTCCGACTAACATCCTGTCTGCATGCTTGTATTTGGAATAAATAGGGTTTTGAGTTCCTGAAGAGCTGCTGGATAGACAGGAGCAGTGTGCTGGTGCGGGGTGGGGGTGTCAGATAAGATGGGCCGGGGCAGGAGCACAACTGAGGAGATATTTTGAAGTTGCTTAAGTATATTGATGTGCTTTTAGCCAGTGAAAGAATTTGGATTCTGAGAGTTTAGTAACATAAAAACGGTGAAATGGAGAATTTCTCTTCCCTTTCCCCAAGTCCCAGCTGAAAGGTGAAAGTGCTGCTACTAATTTGGCTTGAAGAGGAAGTCAGTATTTATCGTCTTCCTGAAGTACCTCAGGTTAATGTTGCTGGGTCAGGAAATGGTATGCCAGTAACCTTCTGCTTTGCGAGAACGCTAGTTTGCATATGCTTAAGAAAAGTGTTTTAATTTCTGTAGCATAAGGGAGTTATGTTGTATCAAGTAAGATTACAGTTGTTGTGCCACTGAAACACAAAGAATCTCCAAAGAATTCAGATCGTGAAGGCATGTTTCAGTTAGAGGTATTGCAAAAGTCTGTTTGGATCCGATATATCTACTACCTGTATCAAGAAGCCTTTCTTTATATAATATAAAAACTGTATGGTGTTTTTTCAAGTGTGATTTCAGTGCTTGTAGCAGGTTACTGTTTTCTTTATTGTCATCAACTCATAATATTGGGAGACTGACTGCAAATTTGATCAGGCTTTTACTTGATTTTGTTGTAAACCCTCAGATTATTAAGGACTTAAAGCTAAGACTTTTTTGTTAGGGTACCTCATTTTTATATACAGTGTAGACAGAAATGAAATATCTTGTTAATTGAAGATCAGATGAATGCTACTAGGTAGACAGCGCAATTAACTTCTGCTTCAGGGACTGACTTTCAGCTGTGAGTTTGTGTTAGTTTTTCATAATACCAGCTTGTGGCTTTTTCCAAGGTAAGCGTGTCCTTGTTTTCTATAATAAAGGTTATACAAAGGCCTCAGTCGTTTCTAGGACTTTCTGAAATTATTTCAGTAACAGTATTTTCCAGGATTTGAGCATTTGCGTTGATTATGACTGTATTCTTTAGTGTTTAGGTATTATTTTCGTCAAAGTATGTGAAGCACCTTTTTGGAATATCAGTGGGTGTTCTGTAATTCACTGGAGTAATACGTTTGTTGAAACTACTTCAGAAAAAACACAGGGGGTGTGGGAGCCAGTGCCTGTCTGATACTTCTCTGAAAACATCTTCAGTGTCGTCATCAACTTTTCTAGGGAGGTGGTGGACTCAATGGTGCAGCATTTTAAAGTGACAATATTTGGGGACTGTAGACCGGTTTATGATGGGAAAAGAAGCCTCTATACAGCCAATCCACTTCCTGTGGCCACTACTGGGGTAAGATAACTGGAAAAAAGATACTTGTAACAGCTGCTTAGGGAAGAAAAAGAAACAAGCCCAACTTCTAATACTGCTGTGTTCACAAAAACTGAAAGTATCTTACAGTATCTGTATTGAAACGGAGTTCTTGTAATGTATTTTCTGCAAATCCCAATGTATGTAAATGTGCATGTAATAGCTCCATTCAGCACCTCCCCTAGAATTTAGTAGCCTCTTTCTACAGCAAAAGCTATTAAATACTCAGCTTTACAGACTGTAATACGTTATCTTACGATGAAGTACTATTAAAAAAACAAACTACGGTTTCTCTGGAATGAGGGGTTTTCTGATTCAAGTTGATAAAAAGTTACGTGATCCTTTTCTTCTTGGTGAGGACCCAGTTGGATTATTTTATGCCTTTGATAATGTACTCTTATCAAATGTGCTGTGTCCTAAATATCTGAGTTTTTGAGTTTCTGGGTGAGTTATAAGAGGGAGGGAGGAGTGAAAGCTCTGGTAAGGCTACCAGACTTGAGATGAAACAGCTGCTTTTTAAAATTTTTTATTATTTTTTGTTTCCCTCACCCAGGTGGATTTGGATGTGACATTACCGGGAGAAGGTGGAAAAGATCGTCCCTTCAAAGTGTCAATAAAGTTTGTTTCTCGGGTGAGCTGGCACTTGCTGCATGAAGTTTTGACAGGAAGAACCTTGCCTGAGCCTCTGGAACTAGACAAACCCATCAGCACTAACCCTGTCCATGCTGTCGATGTGGTGCTACGACACCTGCCCTCCATGAAGTAGGTTCACTGTCTTCCCGCAGTCTGTCTGTGCCTGAAGTATCCCTCCGGGGAGACCTTCACCCCTGTTTCTTCACAGGTGAAAAGAAAAAGCGATGGTTCCCCTCGTGCAGCACAGCTGGTTAGCTGAACTGGGGAGACTGACGCTAATTGTGTAGAAGTATGTGTTTCTGTAGACATTTAAACTCCAGGTGATGTATTTATTTGAAAAAATCAAGAAACAGGAGACACTTATAATAGGCCTTAATTGAAATACTGAGAGGTTACAGTATTCGTGTTTTCTGCTCAAGCTGAGCCAAGCGTCGCGCTCTTGATGGCGGTGACTGTCTAAAAGCATGAGTCTTTTCAATTCATTGATATGCCCATCAATGGTGCATGCCTTCTGTGTTTTAAATACACAGTTGAGACTAGATACCTCTCCTAACAAAGTCTTTTATTCTTTATGTCAGAACCCATAAACATTAGAGAAGGCCAAATTAATTTTGCCTTATTTGGTCAACGAAAGTTACTTCTGAAATCTGATTGCTGGTGTTAGACAGCTTTGCATTGGTGTTTTTCATTGGGTATAATGACTCTTTAAAAAAAAAAAAAAAAAGACTTGTGGTTTTATGGAAGCCAGTGTTTCTGAGGTGCTTGGATCCTAAGGAAACATGAAACTCTGTGCTAATGTCCGTCCATCACAAACGTGAGGAGCCGAGGGTGTTCCTGAGCAGCTGTTTTCTACCTGAGAGAGAAACATTAGTTTCTCTAGTTCTTTGTTTCCACCGTAGCTATTACTTCTCTCAGCATACGTTGTATTCAAACGTTCCCTAGTTAAACACGTAAAATAATATTTGAGGGTCAGTGCTGGTGTACAGAATCTGCTGTGGTGGAGATTATATTTTCTTGCAGTGGAAGATCAGGAAGGGTAAGTTAACTTAGTTCTTGATTTGTTTTAAAAACTGAAAGTGGTTGTGCATTGCTAAAACTAGTAAATCTTGTGTCTAAGTTTAAAACCCCTGCAGTAGGAACAGCAGCATTCCGAGTGTATTGTTTAAACTTGGTTCTAGGCACAAAATTTCAAAAAAAAAAAAAAAAAGCTGTGTGTTATAATCTTTATTATAATTTTTTTTATTTGGAAAGCAATAGCATAAACGTGTGGTCGTCTCTTTCACTAGGTACACCCCTGTGGGCCGCTCCTTTTTCTCAGCTCCGGAAGGCTACGATCACCCCTTGGGCGGGGGTAGGGAGGTCTGGTTTGGGTTCCATCAGTCTGTTCGGCCTGCCATGTGGAAGATGATGCTCAATATTGATGGTGAGTTGGGATTCAGGGTTAAGAATAAAGATACCGACAAAGATGGCTCTAAGAATAAAAATGACCTTGCCGTTCGGTCATTGTACTGTCACGTGCTTGAGTTTGTGGTACCACGTTTCTGTGTGGTGATAACTTCTGGTTCCATCTGTGCAGAGGGATTTAGTAACCAGAAGCCATCTTGTACTCTGATTTCTTAATTCATACTGTAAATAATGAAGAGTTAAAGTAGCTTGGGGTATTTTGCTAGAACTTGTATCAGAATAAGAAAACTTTCAAACTTTAATTGCTTTATAGATAAGGGATTTTCACCTGAAAAATATTTGCATCTCACTACTTAGTTTGAAGATTTAGTAGTTGTCTCTTGTAGTATTCTTATGAAACACAACATTAACTGGAAAGTTAGCCTGCTGCAGAAGTTGTAATGATAACAGTAGAGGGAGATTGTAATAACGAAGCGTATGTATGCGTACATTGCCTTCCTGTTCAGCCAGTTCAGACCAGAGCTATGCAGCAAAGGCTACCTAGAAATCCTAGTCTTTTCCTCTGGATTTGTCATCATGTCAGTGTTTCTGCAGAAATTCACCTGCCATATTAAAAAAAAATAAAAATAATTCCTATATAGGAAGGAAAAGCCTAGCATAGCTAGTTTTCCTAATGAGTTTTCTGTATCGGTACATCCACAGCAGTACAGGCAAATCACTTAAGATGTGTCTCCGTGCAGCTGTCCGCAGTAGGTGTTGTTCAGTACTTCCAAGAAAACTCTGTAAAATGTATCACAAACCTTTAGTGAATAGAGCTAATTGAGATGGGCTTTCTTATGCAAAATTAGATCTGCTTTGCACCACTTTATTAAGCCCCAGATGAATGCATCTGAGATCAACTGGTGCCTGTGTCAGACTCCTCGGTGCTGGAAGCACTCCGAGTCTATTTAGTTGTTACTGACATTTTTCAATAGGGATTTATTTGAGATGCAGGTGCTGCCTAAAGTTTTCTCTAATTCGCATTCTGTTCTCACTCTGTTTGAAATGCTTTATAAAACCAAGGTAAACAGTCTGTCTCTTTTGCACTAGGTTAAGCGCTCTCCCTCAGGTTGTGCTTAGCGTCTGCCTCGGAGCATAATAAAATGTTGCAGATGATACTGAGCTTTCATGATGAAAATTTGCAAGTCCACGAGTTCTGCTTTACCTAAATTGTGGATGATACTCATGTGACTTCAGACGGGTTTTTCTTGTGAAATTGCCTTTTGAACAGCAGCCGTGGTGTAGCTATTGCTTGAAAAATGGATGTAAAGATCTTACCAGTCTGAGACATAACCGATACTAGTATTATATGATAGGTACTGAGATAACTACAATTCAGGTAGGACAAGAGTGTTAATTTACACCAATTTATGATGTACTGTGCTGTTACTTTCTGTGAAGCACACTTTCTCATCAGCATGAGGAAGCGTAGTAGTAACTCTTGCAGTAGAAATTTTTCAGTCCTTTCTCTGAATGAGAAACTTCAGAACTTTGTAAGCTCCGGTTTACAGGGCAATCACTTTATGGTGTGGTTTGAGGCTGTGCAGATTCCGTTCAAATCCCATTGCTTGATTTTGGTTTAGTTGTTTAACTTGTTGGAGGTGCTCTGCAAAGCCTGTTTCTTCGTGCCTGTGTTGCTGCGGGAGCCGGTGCGGCGGCCGTGGGGGTGTCGCTCCCTGTGTTCGTTCAGGCAGCGCCGTCGGAGGTGTTGGCCCCCGTGCGTCACGCCAAGCTGGCAGCCTGCTGACGTGACGCATGTCTGAAGAATGTTTCATTGTATTAGCGCAGAGATGTGGTGGGTTCAGTATATGAGATCTGGAAAGCTAATAAAGTGCTTGTTCAAGTATTTCTTTTCTGTTGTTGCTATTTAAAGTTTTTAATGTATGGAGTAGCTTGCTTGTGTTTGAGCTATATCTAGTGCCGCCTCACCTCTCTTACTAAAAGGTATGTTTCAATTGCTTGGAACTTCATCAAGCAGATTGTTTATGGTCTTCCTTCCACGGAATGAGTCAACCGTCCTGTTTAAAAACAGTGTATTGTCACTTAATGTGATTGTGTCATTAGTATGCAGGGAGAGTAAGAGATTTTAGTAGATGAAGGGTTGTACTCACCACTACACTCGCATAATTTGTGTATAGTCAAAACAGTGCTCATGTTTCTACCGAATGGTGTTTCAGTAATTGAGCAGATTGTATCATTAACAAAATTATATTGCATATTGAATAATCTTAGCTTTTTGTGTTAAAAGGTCTTCAGTAGAGAGATATTAATACTGTCTCTGCTTGCGGCTCCATACAGAGTCAGAAGAGAATGTCTCTCTGGGACGTTACAGCTCTCTAGAAATAAATGTTATCTGGGAAAAAACCCTTTCAAAACCCTGAAATGCAAAGCAGTTGCAGGATGACTGTGCTGGAGACTGATGTGTCACTGTGGGCCCTACGCTGGCTTCTGTACACTTAGTTGTTACAAGGCTTGCTAATCTGTTTTTAAAAATGTATGCTGCACAATATTTGCTTGAGGGTTATGTGGAATTTTAAAAAGCATTAATTTATGTGCTGCTCTACAACATTCTGACTTGGGTTTTTTTACACTTAATATTTTGCTCTTTTTAGTTTCTGCCACTGCCTTCTACAAAGCACAACCTGTAATTCAATTTATGTGTGAAGTTCTTGACATTCATAATATTGATGAACAACCAAGACCTCTGACTGATTCTCATCGGGTAAAATTCACCAAAGAGATAAAGGGTGAGTAGAAATGTTTCTGTCCTGTCCCAGGTAACACAATCAAGCTAATTTTGAGCGACTTGTTTTAACTGGAAGCCTCCTGGTTAGTGTGCATCAGAAGGGCCCTGGAACTGCAGTGTGTCCGGTTTGTAGTTCTAGTCCTGAAGGAAACAGTGCAGATCTAGAAATGAAAGATGAAAAATGAGCTATGTTCCCAGTGGCTTAAAGAAGGAAAGAGAAAGTGTGTTGTTTTTTGCCTGGATAGAGGTAAGTGGCCGTCGCCTTTCTGGCTGGCTACCCTTTTGTGAGCGAGGGTCACTGAGGCCATAGGGGTGCTGTGCTGTAGGTCTCCCGCTGTTTAGATGCTGAGGCAAAGTGAAAATTGATTTCAAAGCTAACATCATTGATTCTTTGAAAGTATGCTGTTGCCATGACTTCTAATAACCGACTGCCTTATGGAAAAACAAGTACCTCTTGCTGACTTGCAGCTGAAGGCCAAATTCCATTCCAAAGGAATTGCATAAGCTGCTGGTTTGGGTAGTTTCACTCCATATGTGCTACTTTCCTTTGCGTTTTCCCATATCCTTTCGTTCCAGTGTAATTTGCAGAGAGAGCAGCCTTGAAAGAGCTCGGCTCTTCAAAGCGCTGCCCTTAAACACTTGTGTTACTTGATGCAAGTTTAAACTCTATTGAAATGCTGGGCAGCAAAAGAGTAAATTTGAACTGTAGTCATAAACTGATGTGTTCGTAGAATAGTCATTAATGGCAAAAAAAACTTAAAGGAATTACTTTGTAGTAGTCCAACATGCCTCCCTTTTACATCTACCTATCTGTCTTTGTTCTGGAAGACGGGTAACTGGCGAATGAGAAGGTGTCTCTGCTTGATCTTGGGTGCCTCAGCTGCTTTGTT
The DNA here is from genome assembly GCA_013398915.1 of Dromas ardeola. Classification (NCBI taxonomy): domain Eukaryota; kingdom Metazoa; phylum Chordata; class Aves; order Charadriiformes; family Dromadidae; genus Dromas; species Dromas ardeola. The sequence continues at coordinate 55,938 of VYZM01001185.1, read as the reverse complement.
CCCATAGTCAGAAAATACTGAAAGGTTACCTTTGCTGTCAATGTTTGGTTTTAGTCCTGTAGTATCTGGGAACTCCAGCCAAGATGTGATCACATATAGTGAAACAAACCCTGCGTTAAAGAACTGGCAGTCTGTGAGCAGCTCTGTGGGAGGGTAGTGCCTTCTGTGGTGTCACAGCGGATTAATGACAAAGCAGTGAATGGGTTCCGGATATCTCTTCATATTCACAACCCTCTTCTGCTTGGCCACAGTGCGTCGTGGCTTCTTTTTTGTATTTTCTCTTATTGCTGTATCAGGTCAGTGGTAGTTTATTTTTGATTATGCCATCTTCTAAGTAATACTGATGTTAATGTTGCAATTAGTGTTGTCAGGAATCAGTGAAGTACAGTTGGTATTTCTCTGGGATGTCTGTGTCCCTAGTAAACTAAACACAGTGGCTGCCCTTTCTTCTCTGGCGCTGGCGAAAGACATAACAGTGCGACGATGCTATGCGGCACTCGCGTAATAAGCTCAGTACTTCCAGCAGATGTTGAGTTTGCTCTCTCTGTACAGACATTGTGTGCGCAGTTAATAGAAATAGCCACTGAAAGCCTCTTGAAGCTGCAATTGTTGCTGTCATTATTGTGGGTAGAGAGTAAAGCCTGGTGAGCCTACGGTGTGTCGGCTGGCTGCTCAGATGAGATCTTCAGCTGCTCAAAACCTAAAGTTAAACTTGGTCAGTGGAATTGAAAAAAAAAATTCCAGGCTGCATGTGGACACAAAGCTAGGGGGAAAAATGAACAATAAGGTAGAAATCTAGTGTTTAATTTCAATTATACTGGAACTGCTAGTTTTAAGAGGAATACAGCATTGAGAATGAGAACAAAAGAATATGGTGAAAACAGCCGTCTGTGTCTGAGATTAGTCACATGTCTGTAAAATCAAACTGCTGCAAGAAATTCGGATGACATGGAACATCAAATATTATTCATTATGATTTGGTTTTGAGGATAATACCTTATTAGTCAGAAATCAAATTTTAATGAAAGCAAGATGTTTAGAGAATAATAATTTCTTACGTTGTGCTGTTTGCCACTGACCGTCAAAGCTGTTGGATTAGAATGTGTTCTATTATATGAACTCATATAATAGCGTGCAAATTTTTGTGTAGTTGTGACACCAGGTTTTTTGGTACTTCTATGCAGGTCTAAAGGTAGAAGTGACTCACTGTGGAACGATGAGAAGGAAATACCGTGTTTGTAACGTAACAAGAAGGCCTGCAAGTCATCAAACGTAAGATGCTTTTTGTCACAGCATAAAGTGCATAATACCTTAACACTGAATGTGTAACAGGACCTAATATTTTATTATTCTGGGGGATGTTGATATTTGCCAACTAAGATTTCTGTACATGTTATTAAAACGTATGTCTTTTCAGCTTTCCTTTGCAGTTAGAAAATGGCCAGACTGTGGAGAGAACAGTAGCACAGTATTTTAGAGAGAAATACAACCTCCAGCTGAAATACCCTCATCTTCCTTGCCTACAAGTGGGACAAGAACAGAAACACACCTACCTGCCTTTAGAAGTAATGAACTTGTTGATGATAAATCAGCTTCTTGTTGGTAGATGGTATCATTTTGCAAAACGTTAAGAAGTAGATACTTGTACTTTGCAGTACAAGTATGTTTACCTATTTACGTGTTCATTATTCTTCTATTTTACTAAAGACTATCTACGTTTTAAAAAGTGCTCTAAAGTTTAGAACTATGAGTAAGAAGTATGGAGTTGCTTAAACCCACTGGGGGTGTGGTTTGTAGTGATGGCACAGTGCTGTGTACCTGCGGTACCTTGGGCTCTGTTTCTAAGTGCTCCTGTTGTGTATTGACGCTTCTGATTTTCTTTTAAGGTGTGTAACATCGTAGCTGGCCAGCGGTGTATCAAGAAGCTAACGGACAATCAGACGTCGACTATGATAAAGGCCACAGCGAGATCTGCTCCAGATAGGCAAGAGGAGATTAGCAGATTGGTTAGTTCTTTAATTTCCGTTCGGTGTGATACTACTCACTAAATGACACTGGACTAGAACACATTAATGCAAAAACTTCTCATATGACCAAATTAGTCTTTTCATTCCGTCCTCTAGCCCCTTAACTTAACAGATTTTAACTACTTTTTTTTAATAGGATGTATTTAAAATAGCTTGCAGTAATAGCATGAGCCCAGCACTCAGCAGTATCGGCTCTTGTGTTCTAATCTTTACAATTACTTCCAAGCAGGTGTTGGAACCGCTCAGGACTAATAGTTCAGTGTTTCCCTGTATTGGGCCCTCAGGGGTTTTAAACAAATTTGTGAAGTGGACTTGGGTTTTAGTATCCAAACTCATGAAAGCTTTTTTTCTAGTTACTTTTCCTTGATTCCTGTTGATATTTGAACATCGTACTTTTTTTGGTTATTATAGGATGCTTATATTTGTAGTGGTGCTGAGTACTTTTAAAATCATGAGCTAGGCTCTGAAGACTTGGGTCGGAATTTCCCACTTTGTTCTGTTAGTGTTTTGGAGATGGTGGCATCACTCTAACACTACTTAATTTTAATAGGCACTGAAAACAAACTGGAGCAACTTGATTTGTCCAGAATCACATGAGGAATCTGTAAAAGGGTAGAGGAATGATTCTAGGTCTCCTGCACCACAATCTTGACCTGGAGATGTTTGATTGCTTTCCTTAGTACACACTAAATGTTTTCACCTCATAACTCCAATATCTTTTCTAGGTGCTGAGTCCAGACACTCTCAACATCAGTGTTTTTTCTGACCTGAAATATAAAACTTGAATATTTTTAGTTGGTTGCTCTTAGATAGCGCTTATTTGAAACTGTCTGGGTTTTGAGCTGACAAGTTAGCCCAAAAGTTTAAATTAAAATTCTGAAAAATACAGAAGACATGAATGTGCAGTAATAAAAGGAATTAATTTGTTTAATCTCATGTGTGCTTGTCTCTAAAGGAGAATGCGTTTTGATCTATCCTGTGAGGAAATGAAATGCTCTTAAATCAGCATACTACAAATGAGCACTCAAGTAACTAAGGGAACAAAAAAATCTCAGCCAATATATCTCATGGCATTAATTGTTTTCACTGGGGATAGGTTGACAGTGTTGAGCTGTTAAATCTGAGCCTTTTTCAATGACAAGTGGAATTGTAGAACACTTCTTCAGCATTCCTGTCCATCTTTTGTTTGTTATATGAATTATAATTACATACTTCTGTAATACGGAAAACGTCTTTGTCTAGGTGAGAAGTGCAAATTATGATGCAGATCCATTTGTTCAAGAGTTCCAATTCAAAGTCCGGGATGAGATGGCTCATGTGACGGGGCGCGTGCTCCCAGCTCCAATGTTGCAGTACGGAGGACGGGTGAGGCTTTAGCTTTTTCTTTTGTTTCTCTTTTTTGAAGGGCGATTTGCTGCACACATGGCCTGTTGCAGTCAGTTCAGTTGCATTGTGCGATACAGGGATCAGAGTTTGAACAGTAAACGTTTTTTGTTATCCTGGAACCATAAATAGCATAGGCTTTTTATTTTTCTTTTTTTGAGTATCTGTTGGTTTTGTTTCCACAGAATCGAACAGTGGCAACACCAAGCCATGGCGTATGGGACATGCGAGGGAAGCAGTTTCACACTGGTGTTGAGATCAAAATGTGGGCTATAGCTTGCTTTGCAACACAGAGGCAGTGCAGAGAAGAAATACTGAAGTAAGGCATGTCACGGTTCAGGCTTTGGACTGTTCTCTTAATGAAGCCATCTTAGTGAAAACATGAACATAGGACTTCCGATGAGTGTTTCACCTGGTTTTAATAATCTAAGATGTTAGGGTGGGGATCCAAGCTGCTTTGCTTCCTTGCTGGAAGCTACAGTCAGAACACTACCTGGGTATGCTGTGGGGGTTTGGTCCTGTGACATTGCTGCTTTGCATATAGTTCCTTCTGGCATCTGGAATGAAGTACCAAAGGTGTCTAAACTTGTTGGTTGGGTGTTTTTTCCATTCTAGTCTATGGTGTTTGCAAGCTGTACAGCCTCCACATAATGAATGTTTTTAAATGCTGCTTTAAGAGCTGTTTGGGAGTTGTCTTCATTTGAGTAACAGTTCTGTCCCCGTCTGCTTTGGTTGCCGTGTGCTGTTGCTACTGCAAAAATTCAAAAAACTTCTTATCTTTAGGGGTTTTACGGACCAGCTGCGCAAGATCTCCAAAGATGCAGGGATGCCGATCCAAGGCCAGCCCTGTTTCTGTAAATACGCCCAGGGTGCAGACAGTGTGGAGCCCATGTTTCGACACCTCAAGAACACCTATTCGGGGCTTCAGCTCATCATTGTCATCCTGCCAGGGAAAACACCGGTGTATGGTGAGGGAATGCCTCTGTCTTTACCTGTTTGGTCAAGTATCATTCTCAGAAATTTGCTGCCCAGCACATGTTAGAAAATTCTGGACCATTCTTTAGATATTAGAAACCAATGTTTTGTCTGAAGTTAAAATGAATCGGAAGCAGATCTGAGCAAGCAGATAAGTTGGAAGTTATTTTGTGGAGTATGTACGTTTAAATTATTGTGACTTAAGCTAAGATCAAAATATACTAATAATTTCCAATCTTGTATCCTAATATTTGCTTCTCAGCGGAGGTGAAGCGTGTGGGAGATACACTGTTGGGAATGGCCACACAGTGTGTTCAAGTCAAGAACGTCATTAAAACATCTCCACAGACCCTGTCAAATCTGTGCCTGAAGATTAATGTTAAACTAGGAGGAATCAACAACATCCTTGTACCTCATCAACGGTAAGAATCTGGGTTTTATTTTAACAGATGTGGTTAAGCGTGATACTTAGCGCCCAAAATTTAAATGCGGCCAAGTTTTAAATTGAAATATTCTTCTGGTAATAGTATGTGATATTTGAGGTAGAATTAAATTTCTTCTAGTGTGGGCTCCGAGTGGTTTTTGGCCTGTGAGTTAGGACTTAAGCCAAGGTTCTTTCCAAATGTTAGATCAGTATCAAAAGTTTGAAGAGCAACTACAGATCTAGAGATTTTGAAATATTAATATAATCAGAACTCTGCTGCAGGTTTAAGAGCACATAACACATCACAGAAGAATGTAACTCTTGGTTAACTTGTCAGTGTGCTGTTAATAAAGGTAGAGGAATCTTTTCTGACTTTTCCAGGCTGGGTAATTCAGCTCACACTTCTTTGCGTGGCTGTTCTGCGCTCTGTTTGTGTGTGGGTTCCAATTGCTTTGATACCTTCAGTGAGAAGGTTTGATGAGTCCAAGCCATGTGTGCTCCCATCTTTCTGGAGAAGCACGTCTTTGGTCCTGAAGACTAGAACTTCTGGTTGACTCTAACCTTTCCTCAAGCATGTCTGTTCTTTGAGTGGAAATACGCATAATGCCAAGGTAGCGAGCCAGAAAAACTTCTGGAGTGCAAAGCTTAAGAATTCTTTCCTGAGTCTTCCTGAGAGCTTGGAATCAAAGTTTAAACATGAAACAACGATGTGTGGAAGAATATTTCGAAGGCACTGGGAGACCGTCATGCTGCTTAAATCCTGTAAGGCAGCATAACCTGTGTGGTCCTGGGCACAGCCGTTTGTCGCGCGGCTGATGCAGTAACTGCAGTACCAAAGCGGTGCTTTGCTGACCTCCGAGCACTGGTGTAATCAACCTGTGGAGTGACGGTTTCTGTAAGAAGCTGTCTGTACTGTTCAGGTGTAGCTCTGCGTCTTTTCTCCGCTAGGATCACGCCACGGTGCAATGGCAGTGTGTTTTGGAATGACCGCTGTGGTGATTTCGATTTCACATCTTGTGCACAAAGATTTCATTGTTTAGCTCTGGCCAGAGTACCTGATAAGGCGCTTCTCTGTGCAGCTGAGCTGAAATAGAAACAAACTCCATATTGAGCAATAACCTTGCGCCAACTGTTCAGCTACAAGTGTGACTTAGCACTTTTTTCTTTTTGAAGACCTTCTGTGTTCCAGCAGCCAGTGATCTTTTTGGGAGCCGATGTCACTCACCCTCCTGCTGGAGATGGAAAGAAGCCTTCCATCGCTGCAGTAAGTTTTATTAAATCAGCATTGTTTTTTCATCTGAGGTAAATGTTAGAATAGTAAATGTAACTCATGGACTATGTCTATGTCAAATATCTTTCAGGGCTTATGCTAGTTCTTTGTACACATATCCAGTGTTACTAAAAATCGTGTCTTTAAAAGAAAAACACTGCTTGGATACTTCAGACTGTTTTCTTAGCTTTTTAATTTTTAAATCAAGGTAAAATGGTAGTCATATTTAATATATTTCTGCAAAAATATTCTAAAGGAAATAATGCAGCTTTGTGATGTTAGTTAATAAAAATTTTGTATTTGTTAAGGAGAAAAAGGTAGTTAAAGGCCTGGTTTGGCAGGATTGTTTTTGGTGCTTCTTACCTTTTGTGTTGGTGCAGTCCAGGAGATCAAGGTGGTGGTGGTGGGTGCTTGGTCAGTCCCTTCCTATTTTGTCCCTTTGGTATTTTACTTGGCATTGATTGCAGTTACAGAAACTGCATCCTTGTTTCAAGTAACTAAGGTAAACTGAAGTGTTTCTCTGTGTAAAAGGTGAGAAAAATTCAAAGAAAAAAGCGTATGTCTGGATTATACGAATATGCATTAGTGTGCTGTCAGCAGAGGGGAAGACTCCAATTCTGCAGATGGGTTTCAGGGTGCTTGGAGGGCAGGTTTTATACCTCTTTTCAAAGGTGTTAAACCTGTACCTACTACAGGTTCCAGTTAAAAATGTTACTGTGGTGGTGGTTGTAATGTAAGCATCTTTTACTTGAAAGTTGCTCTTCTGGCCTTTTCTGCTATTTTATTTTTTTGTATAGATTTGATCTTGAAGCCTTTGCTCATGTAATCTTCCCCTGAAGGTTGTAGGTAGTATGGATGCTCATCCAAGCCGGTACTGTGCCACAGTGAGAGTTCAGCGGCCCCGGCAGGAAATCATCCAAGATCTCGCCTCCATGGTGAGAGAGCTTCTCATCCAGTTCTACAAGTCAACGCGGTTCAAGCCCACGCGCATCATCTTCTATAGGGACGGGGTCTCTGAAGGACAGTTTCGACAGGTTGGTTCGTTTGTGGGTTTCTTGGACTGTGTTACTACATAACAACTCCAGTTCTTCTATTTGAATAGCTCTGCTGTTTCACTTGCTTACATTTACTCCAAGATAACACAAAATAATTGAGACTTTTAAGGAGAGAATTTCTTAAGCATGTTGCATAAGAAAAGTTGCAACTTCTTTCCTGTCTGGGAAGGAGAGGTCTTAGAACTTCCTGAGATTACTAATTGTGTGGTAAAGTTGCACTCACTGTTAACTACAAACCATTTCTTAGGTGTTGTGTAGAATACAATGGAAGGAAAACCTAAACTATTCTGTTCTTGTGCTTGTAGGTTTTGTATTATGAACTGCTAGCCATTAGAGAAGCCTGCATCAGTTTGGAGAAAGATTACCAGCCTGGAATAACCTATATTGTGGTGCAGAAGCGACATCATACACGGTTGTTCTGTGCTGACAGAACAGAAAGGGTAATTATTGCCCACTCTCGTAGTGGCCTTATGTGAAAAGCTTGATGTGAAGCACTTATGATCCTGGAGAAAATATTAGCATGGGTTTCTCTGTCAGTCTGGTTGTCTTTGCATTCAGGGGAGCTATTGAGTGGCCCTCAATTGAAAAATCATTAACCTTAAGTATGTTTAAAAAAAAAAAAAAATCCCTATCAGTCTTTGACTAGTTTTTGTCAGTGAACTATCGCTAATATTCATGTAACTAACTAGGACCAAGTCTGCAGCAATTGTAATAGAAGAAAATACAAAATGATGGAACCCTTAACTTTTCCATTCTTCTGAGTGAGTCGATACAAACTCCAGCTGACAATTCTAAATAAAAATATGCGTGCAGCTCTTCGGTCTTTCTGAGGTGGAAAGTTCTAAAGCGCTGTAGGTGCAGCATTTGGTGTTGGGATGGTAGAGAGCCATGCAGTGTCCTGTCAAACGTCCCAGGCTGCCGGATCAGCACGTTCCAAACAGGCACTTCGTTTGTTGAAGCCTAACATGTGTTGAATAGAAACTGGTATTTTTAATTACAGTTAAGATGCATAAACAGTTGTTACCTGCGCTTCTTAACCAAACCTTTTCTCTAGGTTGGACGAAGCGGCAATATTCCAGCTGGAACAACTGTAGATACAGACATTACACACCCATATGAGTTTGATTTTTACCTCTGTAGCCATGCTGGAATACAGGTACGATTGTTTCTTTGTAAGTAAATGTAAATTTAGAACATGGTGGTTTTCTCCCTTTTGTGGTGCTGGTGTTTGCAAACAGTTATTTAGTAGGGAAATGTCATTTAGCTCAGTTTTATCTGAGATGTCACATTATTATGGGATTAATAGTATTATTTGCATAAGAGGTGGTGTCTGCTACACCTTTAAAACTTGCACTGATGGTAAGTGATGCTTTTTTAAGCTTATTTTAAAGTTAGCTTTGTTATTGCTGAAAATAAAACTTGCTACTCCTATGATTTATAGCCACAACAAAATTAACGTAGAATCAAGTTTTCAAATGGAAACAATTTGAAAAACTGAAGGTGATGTTTGTTTATTTGCTGACTGAATGCAGACTAATGAATTACACGCTGTCAAATTAAACCCAACAGTGTGGTGGTGTTGCCAGCAATAGAGTGGAGAGTCAACTTCATGACAAAAATTGTATCAGGATATTGCTTAAGAATGGAAAAAACTTAACTCTTTAAATTTTTATCATGTGAGTCTGACCATGTTGTCATAAGCTTTGTTTAGGTTCGGTGGGCATGTTTTCTTTTCCAGTTTTGAATCATTGCAGCGGGGTTTTTTTATTCAGGAGTTTAAAACTTCCGCTGCTTTTCTCCACTTACCTGTCTGTCTTCATGCTGGGTCTGGGCAAGCTGGGTTTGGGCAAGCTGGGTTTTGGCCCCTGGGAAAAAAGATAGTATCAATAGAAGTTGAAGCAGAAATGCCAGGTGTAGTTGAAGCTCATCGGTTTTAATATAGCAAGCCACAAAGAAGTCTCAACTAAATTGATACTTTATATATTTAATTTTTAGTAACAAAAAAAAAAAAGAGACTACCCCGGCTAAACCACAATTACTGACCAAATTCAGTTACACTGTAAGATTTAACTCTAGTGCATCACACCTTTCGTGCGGGGGGAGCAGGAGGGAAGAGGAGTGTTCACTCCAAAATAGCGTCTTTCAAAGTAAGTGCAAGTCAGTGATTTCATTGAGAACTTCTAAGAGTTCCTACAAACTGTGCTGAAAGTTCAGTACTTGGTAGTGATCGACAAGGAACCGTTAAAGTACTGATGGTGAAAGCGCATATCTGGAGGGAATCTTGGCCCAGGTGACGTGTAAAAGTCTGCTTGAGCACAATGCCGGAGAGCAATGCAGCTCCTGAACCTGCTGGGAAGAGGATGTTGTGTGGAAGTAAGGAAGTATATGTTCTGGTGTAGAGCTCTGTAGGTAACTTCTGAAATGCTGGGGCCATTTCTAGTGTTCATACTTGAAGTTAGGGTGCTAAGAAATTGGAAAGAGTTAAAAGCAGCAGTTATTTCTCTGAGGAACGTGTCTTGGTGAGAAACAGTTTTAATTGAAGGTAGTTAAGAGGTGGTGTAATCATGGTTTAGTCATGTTGGGAGCAGGTTTTAATCGTTGAGCGTTATCTAGAAGGCATGTGGGTTTTTTCCAAGCAAGAATAATTAGAATAACATAATCATGTAAATGTTACACTTCTTATTCATCTTTAAATACATTTAGGGCTGACATAAGACTGAATTTTCTTTAGCTGCAGTTGTGTAGGAGTTCAGACTATTTAGTCTGGCCCTTTCTGAACTAAAACTCTGATTTGATTGTATGGAAAAGCCAGATAAGTGAATTGGTGTTCCCTTCTTCTTAGGGTACCAGCCGTCCCTCACACTATCATGTTTTGTGGGATGATAACTGTTTTACTGCAGATGAACTTCAGCTGCTGACATACCAGCTCTGCCACACATACGTGCGCTGTACACGATCCGTTTCTATTCCTGCACCAGCGTATTATGCTCACCTGGTAGCATTCAGAGCACGGTACCATCTTGTGGACAAAGAACATGACAGGTAAATGAAAATGTCTGTGTAAGTTTTTGTCCCCGTTGCTCTCTGCTCTGTTGTCAGGCATAAAGCTATCTGATGATAGATAATTACCACTCGTTTTGCAGTTATTTTGTTAGCTCTGGGACTAGTCTTAAGATAATCATTCCTGACAGCTGCTGCTCAGTACCAGACAAGAGTGGGTTGGTGGATTCTACTGAATAACACTAGGATTAAAGGAATTAAGTTTAGTTTAATAAAGTATTCTGTTATTACTTTGACGTGGTCTGAGGGAATCAAGCCACGCATTTAGTTTTTTGCTTTAGAATTAGAGTAGTCATGAATGAAGCAAATGTTAAGTGCCTTCCGCTTATCTAACTCCGCTTTGTACGTCAGAAGTATTTTATAACCTTCAAACCATCAATGTATTTGTAACAGGCTTATTTTTAGATGCACAAACTGAGCAGCCAAGGTAAAGGGATTTGTCAAAAGCCTCGAGGTTGCTGAGTGAATAGACAAGTAGGTTTTTCCTGGTATCCGGTTCTATTGCTATCGCCATGTTGCTCTCTTAGACATTGAAGAGATGTGAAGCTGGCTTTTTTTCATCCAAATTAATGTTGTTTTCAGCCCTGCTTGTCTTTTTCTCATTTTGTTGCAGTGCTGAAGGAAGCCATGTTTCAGGACAGAGCAATGGCAGAGACCCGCAGGCCCTGGCGAAGGCCGTACAAATTCACCAAGACACCTTACGCACGATGTACTTCGCTTAAGTCAATAAAACGGGAGCATACTCACTGACAGGAAGAACTGAAAAATTAAGCCACATACAATGTATGTTTCCAGTGGGGTTGGTTTATGGGGTGCGCCTCCGATCATGCTGACGGCGACACTGTGCAGGGCGAGAGGCAAACCCTTAAATTGACACAAGGAAGATTGTTTACTTCATCGAGGAACACAGCACTATTATGCAATATGAAACCAGCCAACTGCTTTTTTGGCGCGGGCTCCTGTAGGAAGCACCGCCATCATTATTTTTTTTTTTTGTTGTTAATTTCTCGTAGTTTAACCCTCTTATGCCTTTACCTCAAGTTGCTCGGCAGCACAACTATCTTTGCAAAAAAAAAAAATTAATAATAAAATAAAAAAATCAACGGTGTAATTTAAAAAAATAAAAAAGCAAACCACCTTTATAGGAACAATCACAGTGATTGTCTGGGGGACAGAAGTGTGCAAAAAAAAAAAAAATTAAGTTTTTTACCCCACTGCATTGAGGAATCTTTCTCCCAATATTGCCATCAAGCATTCGAATGTGAACATATCCAAGTTCATTTGAATGTACAGCACTAGCTAGAAAAAAATTGAGGGGGTGGAAGATGTTTTGCACACTAATCCAATAATTTGAACATAATTCAGCCAACTGCTGCCTTTGTGTCTTTCTTCACAGCTTTGGAGTTCTCGGCTCCAATAGTTCCCTTTGAAAAAGCAAACACAGAAGCTCGTGGTGTTGTGTGCAGGCAGTAGTGACCCAAACTTCTCGCTCCCTGGTGAATTTACTAAAGCTGCTGTTTTACCTAGTCCAAAAGTTTCAATTGTTTTCTATCTGGCAAGGCAAATACGTTGAAGCTTCACGTGAGATCAGATGCCCCCCGGTTTTCTGGGATTTCCTGTAGTAAACACCAGAACTGAAACTTTAGAGCTAAGGTCTTTTTGGAAAAATGCTAGTTTACTTGCTGCCTCTCACACCTTAATGTGATTTCATACGTATGTGTTTTTGAAGTTTAGCTTCCTTTTGTTTCTTTTATATTTATTAGAGTAATAATAATGCTTTAATTTAATTATTACAGAACATATGGTCAACATCAACTTTTATTTTTTAGAAATGTAACCATGTTTATTTTTAAAAAAACTGACAACTTGTTTTGCTATCTTTTAGTGCAATAAGCGTTCTAAAGGAAAACTGTGTCCATTGAGCTGTACTAAAGCAGTGTTTGTACCACTAACTGTGGAAGAATGGACACCTCCATGATTTTAAAAGGACAAAGTAAAAGCCTTAATTTTGAAAGGAAAGTTTTATAGTCAGAAGGAATCTTGAATTTTCCTTTTTTAAATCAAAAAATAACAAAAATGCTTCTAGAATTCTGCAAGCTTTACTTGTCACTGCAGTATTTTGATTTAACAAAGGAATTGGCCGTATTTTTGGCTTGGAAATGTGGAGGATATTTGAATTAAATGGAAAGAGTTTTTTATTACGATCTAAGTTTTTACATGCTTAGTTAAATCTATTTGACATCAGTAAAATGTGTGGGATTAGTAAAAGTTTTTAGGCTTTTCTCCTCTTTGATAATGACTTTCCTTTTAAAATTAAGTTATTGGTAACTTCATTTCACTTTGCAAATAAAGAGGGCTGGGATAGTTCTAACATGTTAAATCACTGAAATGTGAAACAAATTAATGGGACTCTTTCATTCCACTTTAAAGGTAAAACAATATTTAAGATGTCAGAGACGAGCATTTATTCAGTGAGGGGGACTGGAGAGTTTTGCACTTTGTAAACTCGTGAACTGCATTTTTGACTGTTTTTATTTGCACTGGTTCATAGTATATATACTGCAGATCGTTTGTATGGGCATTGCTGTTATCCCAGCCCTTCCGCGCTCCACCTGCTCTCCACATGAAAACCAGGGCTTGTTATAAGTAGCTTATCTCCTGTCACTTACAAAATCCGCTGTTTTGCCAATATACTGTATTTTGAGCCTAAAATCTGAGCCCGTTTTGCTTCAACAGGCATGACTCTCCCCCATTATTTTTTTTTTCTGCCGGAAAACAAAGTACTGTATTTTGTGCATTTGTATATTGTATTGAAATGTCCGTATGCTGTTCACAACACTGCCTCAGAGAGCTTTACTAAACACCCGATAGATTTCTTTTATCTCCCAATATCAAGGAAGATAATATAAAAAGACTACCTTTGTGAAGTTCAGCTTGCCCTGGACTAGTCGTGATGGCGGGCTGGTGGCTTGTTGTCGTGGTGGGAGGGGACGGCGGGTGGCTGCGGGTGCCGCTGGCGCGGTGCTGAGCCCCCGCTGCCACCCCGGGGGTCCCTTGTGTCTCCCCTGGTCCCTGAGCCCACGGCTTTCTCTCCAAAGCACTCCAGCTTGTAGTTCCGTTTATAAAAGGTTCGGGTTAGGCGTTTTACAGAAAATTGTTTTTAAATGGAGAATTTTTTTTAAAAAAAAAACCAACTATTTTACAAAGGCTTCTTGTGGATTTCTGGCCTTTAGATGAAAATTCCTTTTTAAAAAGTCTTCTTTCAAAGACTCCGTGTGCTTCTCATCCTGCCCAGCTCAGTGACTATGATTTGAGAAGCTTTTTTTGCTTGTTACTTTCACCAAAAAATAAAGAAACTTCATTGGGAAAGTGACTTAAATTACTTGCCGAGCTACCATTTTATACCTGGTTTTCATGTGAGGAGTATTTGGAAGTTTTAATCTCTATTCTTGGTTTTGCAAATATCTACGTAAAGTGCCGATACTTATTTGTATTACGATATCAAGTTACTGGCGTTGTGAGGGCCACACATTTATGATGCTGTAGCTGCTATATTTATTTAAATGGAGATGGACAATTACTGCACTAAGGAACGAGGAGATAAGCAAGGAATCAAGGTTAGTTAGATATCTTGGTTTTTTTTCAAAAGAGAATTAATGGTGTGAAATATCAAGTGTAACAAAGGGTGCTGTCATTTTAACTGAGATTAAATAGCCAGATATTCTTCCTTTGTTTAAAAACATATATATTTTGATGTTTGCAGTTTGGGGGTGGGGGGGTCGGGATAAATGGTACCTCATCTGTGGTGGCAGTTTCCAGTATATTTTCAGAGTATATGGATTTCTTTTATTTTTGTACCTGCTCTCCTTTAAAAAGAAAAAAAAAATAATCTCAAATTTTATGTGCTGTTTGGGGAAATCTCGAGTGGCATACCAGACCCCCCCTCCCTCGCTGGGACCCCAAAGAGGGCCGTGGGTGAAGGCTGACAGTTCTTCTTACTTTGCAGACAGACTGGCCGCGGGTTTATGCTTATCTAGAAAAACGGTTCCCATCTCCTAAGACACTGCACCGAGACCTCACTTGTACTTAACAAGTGCCACTAATGGCTCCCGTGGTGGGAGCAGGCGCAGGGCCGGGGGCCAGACCAGCCGTGGGTAGGTCCCCGCAGCCCCCCGCGCCGTCCCAGCCCGGCGGAGAGCCCTGGGACTGGGAGCTTCAGACTCGGAGAGAAGTAGAGCGTTTTCTAGCTGAGGCGTTAAACTCATAACATCTGCGAACGGAGTGACTGACTCCACTGTAAGTAGCTTTTTTTTCCGTTGTAGGGCACTTCAGCTGTGGCCATTTTACTCAGGATCGCTGTGTTGCTGTTCAATGTGTGATCTGGTTAAATGCCTCCAAAAGTTATTTTTATAGGGTTCGTTCTGGCATCCTTTTTGGAAGTTGGTTTGGCCATAGAAATGTTGTTCAGGAGTAAAATGGGTTTCTGGAAGTTGTCAGTCAAATTATTTCAAGATGCTATTGGTCCTAAACTATTTTCACTTCTTCATTTTTGTCCTATAAAATGCTCAACGTAAGACAGCAGATAGTCATCTTCTGTACAAATTCCAACTACAGATACTGGTTTTCTACTAGTCTTGAAGTTCACTCTGGTGAAATTCCAAGCTCAGCCTACACTTAAAAAAGCTTGAGGCCTTTTTTTTACACTTTCGTCATATCTTGTCCTCTTTTGATATTTTCCCAGTTTTGTGAACTGAGGGTTTAGAACCTTCCTCAAAGCACTTTTATAACCAAGGAATCAAAAGCTCAGATTGTGTACATTGAAACTATAAATTCAGTTTTCAGAGATCGTTCTTTCTAAATGGCCGTCGTAGTCTCTGGTCACACCAGGCAGACGCTTGTCCCTTTCAGTGCTATGGAGTTTCGTGGCTGTGACTGGTGGGTTGGTTGGATCCGGTGAAACAGTCCGTAGGGATGTCAAAGGGAAAGATCCCTGTCTGTCTTTTCTACCCAAAGATGGTACTTTAGATCGATACGGGGTATTAAGATATCATTTTTGTTTCGGCACATGTTTAAATAAAACTTCATTTAGCCAATTCATTCACCGTTTTTTGTAAACCTGAAGAAATCGTGGTTAGAGCTTGAGCTAATTGATGCTTTCTGCTAGTCGAAGATTTTGTACTTTCAGTAGTTGAGGTATGACGGAGGTGGGTACAGGATCCTCCATTTTGCCTCCCTAACAGAGTCTCTGGAATCCTGATCTCTAGAACACTAAACCAAAACCAAATCGTCCCTGAGTAGGCAAAGGCGCGTACGGCAGGAAAGGGATTGCGAGGGAGAGCCTTGCGAAGGGAAACACTGAAGCATCAGCTTTACGGAAACAAGGGTGTTGATGGAGAGACTCCATCCACTCCATCCCACGCGCCCTGGCCATCCGAATCTCGGCGGAGGTACCCCCTCACCTAACACGGGTAGTTACCATAGGGTCCTTTTAAAACAAAGCAGTTCCACTGTTTAAAACTTGGAGTGACTTTTTTTTTTAAAAGCAAGACAGTCCTCAGAAAGTGCCTTTTTAGAAGATGGTGCTGTAGATTTTTATTTTCCAGTTGTACGTGGCTGAAAATTTAAGATAAATTATTGAAAATGCCAAGTGTTTGATGGTATCTTTCAGGTACTTTCAAGCATCAGCTTCTCTGAGTCAGGACCAAGAATAACCAGGAAGGTGTTTCCATTTGGAGAGAGAGGCGTTGAGGAGCGATCACCAAATTCCACTGGTAGGCTAGAAGCAGCTTTGATGCAGTTAATGCAATTTACCTCTTCACGTTGAGGGGGTATGTGGGGGGTGGGTGTAGGATTTGTGCCGACGGGGAACCCGTGGCTGTTGAAGGATGTTGTCTCTGAGATGTAGCGAGCTCCCAAAGACGAAGTAGCCAAACCGAGAGCTGTCTGAAGACTTAGGAAGTGGTCGGTCCTGCCGGGAGCAGACCTGGCATGGCGTGGGTGTTGGAGGGGTGATGCGCGTGTGGTCCCACGCTGGGAGCTGAGGTGCTCAGGACAGGAGCAGCTCGGTGGGGTGGGGGGTGCCGCCCCCTCAGACGGCGGAGGAGGCTCTGGGTCCATGGAGAGTTTGGTGAGTGTTCCTCCGGGCAGGAAAAGCTGTAGACTAGACTATGAAACACTGCACCTCAGTAACCTTGTAATGCTGCATAAAGTAATAATAATAGCAAAGTTCTGCTTTGATTACACTGTAATGTGCTTGCACATGCCTGCAAAAAATACACACTTAACTTTCATTTTTGTAATGGTCTTAATAGCAGTTATCAGACTTTTTTCTTTTACGATGAACCTTGTCCTTTATTGTGGTGTTTCTGTATATTTATTGGTGATCTGTGTGCAGCTCATAGGTCTGTGTGTCTGGTCTGTATGTTGCTTTTAACACTTATTTTTAGGTGGGAGAAGTTTCCGAATGTTTTGTTTTTCTTCTCCAAAGTCAGCTTAACTAGTCACGTTTGAGAGGAGACTGAATAGAACACCTTGATAGACAGACTACTTTAATTGGTACCTTGTTTCTTTAAGTTTAAAACGAAAATGAGTTTGTGTTCATTTTATTACTGTTCATACAGTATTGGGCATTTAAGATGTAGATAACTTGATGTCAGTCAGGATATTTTTGAATATAAGGAGCTTAAGCGCAAAACTCCCACTTGAATTGCAAGTGGTATCATTGCAGGAATATGTTCGTGTCCAGCCTTTTTCTAGCAGTAAGCAGAGCTTTTTGACATCTATTAATTTGGACGCGAGCAATGAAATATTTCGGGTTTACATTCCCGGAGCAGGGCAGTGACCCCTGGTTGGAGTTGCCCTCACCCCTTTGTTGAAAGGGACGTCGTCGCATTAATTGGCAATATCGCACTCCCGCTCGCGCTACCCCCAGAGACTATGAATCGCGTATCTCTTTGCTGTGTAGATTTCTTCTGAGTCAAGTTAAAGAAATGAACTGATGTTTCTTGTAGTTTGTTACCGACTTTCTTGTCTTACTACAGTGCCCAATGCCACTTTGTTGGTATTTAAGCTTGCAATGATGTTATTTTATATTCCCAATTTCTTAATGTTGTTAGGCTAGGATTTAGAAAGCATTTTTTCAGTCTAAATTCTGAGCCAAAACTGTGTCTTCTATCCCTTTTAGTAGTAGGCGTTTTTATCTTTTAGACTAAAAAGGGCCAAAAATCTGGCACCATCAGCTTGTTTGCAGCAATACTCTCCATCTCTTCCCTTGCACATCAACCAGTTTATTTTCTATCTACATTTAGCTAATACTGAAGCTGTTGAGATTTAGAAGGAAGTTGCTGCGTCCTCTTTCTGTCAAAAGAAATGAAATGCTGGTTTCTGTTGGGCAGAGACCACTTCCTAGAAGTCTTGCCTTGGTGGTGGTGAACTGTAGCACATGGGTTTCTTTACAGTAGAAATGTTCTCTGTATGTTTCTGTTGCATTCACTGGAGGGTGCATGATGTTTTAAAGTATCCAATTTAAATACCACTGAACATGTAGACACTTCATTAAAAGACTTCAAATTAAAAAAAAAAACCAAACACACAACAAAACCAAACAACAAACCAAAAAAAACCCAACAACCTAGTGCTCATGGGTAAGTTTTAATTCATCCTCCTTCCTGACAAAGTTTGAGACTGAGGATTTGCTGTAATTGATGCTACTCATAGTCAGTCGTGCTGGGATTCATCCTAAAACTGAACTGACTCATGTATGTTTTCTGAGGAGGAGGAGTGGTGGTGACTGTGCTATTAAACTAATAGTAGAAAGCTCTAAAAAATGCAAGGAGGAAACTTGTCTTTGTATTGAAAAAGCTGAATATACTGAAAAAAACCTCATGCTGCTAGAGCCTTGTGAACGTGTCTCTTTGCATCCACAGTTTACCCCGAAAGACCCCACATGACTACTTCAAAAACTAATACACAAGGGGAAAAAGCATTTTCCCATGTTTTTTTAAGAGTGCCTGTTCACCTCCTAAAAGGCCCGTGCTCAGAAGCAGGCGGCAGTGCCTGCAACAGCTGTATACTTAAATCAAACTGTGTTTTCTATCTAAACCTTGAAGCTACCTTACTTGGTTCAAAACAGATACAAGTTCCAGTAGATCGGTGCTATTTGAAACAACGGAGCCAAGGGGTTTTGTGAGCAATACCTGATCCCTCCATCAGACGTAGATGCTCTGATAGATTTCTGGTTGCGGTTTTCACGCAGTTCATGCTCCAGGGTGCCTGGCCACCAGGACAAAAAGCAGCAGGCAGTTGTAGAGTTAATTTTGCTGTAGCCCTACAGTTGCTCTGCTCTTCCTCAGCTCTTACCTACCTCCCTGTTCCTGCTCACCCTCCCTCCGCTGCTGACATGGAATGAGCCACGCTGAGGATGCTGTAGCTGTGAGGAAGGTTGAACCGGCTCGATGGGAGGGTGGTGGGAGTGCGATGGTGGCAAAAGCAACCGCCTGTGGAAATAAAGGACTGGGTAGGAGTTGGGTGGATGTCAGGTGAGCTGTGGTCAGCTCCAGCTCTTCAGGGAAATCGTTGGGAACGTTAAACGTTAGCTTAGGTGTCCTGAACTGTTTGTGTCGGACTTGAACTCCTTGAAAGCAAGCATGTGCCTTTTTCTGATCAAGAACAGAAGCTGGGAAAACTTACGTTTGCATTGGTGTAGTATGGTTAGCGTTTTTCTTGAACTGTTTTTAAAGCTTGAAGTCCTTGGTCAGAATGGAGTTGGTTTTGTGTTGAATTACTTAATCGAAGTGAGCCCTGAATTATTTGTGAATTAGAACTGCCCAGAGAGGAGAAGCTTTTAATATAAGTGGTTTCTGGAGAGTAATGTCATCCAACAAACATAGTTCCTGGTAGACTTGCAATTTTTTAAATAAAATTTAACCTTGATGTGTTTCTCTGTCTTATGAGAATCATTAATTCTGCCTTTATTTGAATGTTGCCTGTCCAGTAATGTCTTCACTCTTTGCTGTGCTCCTGCAGCTTTCCATACACTCCATTGCTTCTTCCCCCTTACCCCCTTTGGTGGCTGTAAGGACATGAAGAATGTTGTCCAGTGAATGTCAGGAAGCAGTGCAGAGGTCTGATTAAGTGGGAACGTGGAGGTGAGGATTAAACATCACAGAGAATTCTTCGAGAACCAGTTTGCCGGCAGCTGAGGGCAGTGATGTCAGCGTACAAACTCGCGTGGTCTCCTGGCTATGGGAGGAGTCAGCGGAGCGGTACGGGGGGAGAGAAGATGCCTCTCCTCTGACAGCAAGGTACTCTGAGAGGAAAGGCTGGTGTGGACTGTGTGCTGCACAAAAGTAGACGCATGTGTCTTAGATGCTGGTTTGGGCTTAAAGCTGCTAAAAATGTGGGTTTTTCAGACCGAAATGGAAGAGCTTTTCAAATAGGTTATATTTTATTGCAGTATTGAGATATTGGCAAGTTACCCAGCCAGGAGCTCTGGTATCGGTGCTGGCTCTGAAATGGGTTCCCTCTCTGACCGTGGTAAATGAGTCTGCCTCATTTTTTCATCCTATCTAGAAAATATTTATGATGATTCACTTCGCCTTACGAGAGCTAACTATTAGGTGTTCTGAGGATGAAGCATGTTGTGGAAGTGCTAAACTCTTGATACAAACCTGTGCACCTTCTTGCAAGTGTGCATCTTCGATTAATGCAGTTCTATTCGGAGCCTGTCCCTGCTGCAAGCCCTGGGCCCTTTCCTTCCGTCTCACGGCAGCTCTGCCCGAGGAAGGCCGTTGGGATCGCTCCCGTGATGTTTACCTGCTGCTTTCTTTGGAGATAATCCATGTGTTGCAAAACAGACTGTCAGAGGGCAAGTTTATTTAAATGAAAGTTGGGTTTTTTTTCATTGCTGAGAATTATACAGATCTTTCAAACGCATTTGGCAGTTGGAAAATCAATACCTACTGTAATACTATCTAGCAACACAGAAAAATACGACTGTATGTTGAGTTTAGGGCTGTGCTAGCCCATAAATCATAGGTCCACAACCCATTTAAGTACAGGTGTGCAAAAATTAGCTATTAAAATAGTTACTAATAAACTTTCATTATCCTTACACTTGCAAATCTCTTAAATATATTCACAACCAGTTTCTTTGATAGAAAATCCGTGTCTTGCCAGTTAGTGTTCACTCAGACATAATAGCAAAGTAATACCCACTGGAGCAATGCTAAATTTCAAGAACCTTTTGAAGTTTTTGAACCTGATGGTGTGCCAGCAAAGTGGAAACTTGAGTAGTGCTCTTAACTGGCGAGGAAAATTGATTGCCAAAAAAACTTGGTGAGAGGAAGACTGCGAGAGGTGAAGTTTGTCTTCTGACTTCTGGCAGCTTTACAGTGAAGAATGGCTTCTTTTGGGTACTCGGTTTTGTACATCACTTTCCTCCTGTGGCTATAGTTTTTAGTTTTCTTTGGACTTGATTTCTATTCTTCAGTGAAACGTTCTCATTTCTGCAGTTTTCAGTGTTGAATCTAGCCTTGAGACAACTTAAAGTTGTTTTCCTGTAGAAAAACCTGCTTCTAGAAAGCTGCGTTTTGTGTCTGTTTTGCAGGCAGTTTCTAAAAGCTAACCTCAGCACAGCAATAGAGTTGGCAGAACGAGTTTTTGGTCTGAAATGTTGATTTTTACAGGCTCGTTTCCCAGCCCCAGCTGCCACGACCAGCGACGCTGGTGTACTGATCTGCGTTTCATGGGTTAGTGATGCACTCTGGGCTCGCAGGGTACAGGTTCTCCTCTCTTATATTCTTGTTTCTTCCCTTGGTGTAAGCAGTTCAGCTTCCCCAGGTAGCCTGTTGGTGGACTAACAGCGTTGTTGCTTGTCATGGGGGAAAAACTAGGCTGTTTACGTGGCCTGGAGGCGTGTGATCAAAGATAAGAACACTGTCTATCTGCAGGTATTACTTTAAAGCTTTCATGGTAATTGGTAGCGTTCGGTTATGAGCCAATATTAAAGTATCTTTGGGAGAAGGTGGCTCAGGTGGCATAGTGTGTGCCATAAACATTGCTAGTGATCAAGCTGTATTTGTTTAGGAGACTGCTGGAAGCAATGTCGTGCGTATAAATTTTGCATATTTAATACCATATGTTTAAATTGAAAAAAAATAATGTGCTGTTTGGGATTCCTTTTCAGAATAACATTCTAATAAAGCAGTCCGGTGGACTGAGATTCCCTTCTATGTGTACGTCTTGCTCTTTCTCATACGCTGGTAACTGCTCCCCCCTTGTTTCGGTGTTACCGTTGCTTAAGCAGAACTGGAGCGTGTTCCCACCGTGAAGGTACTGGGGGCCTTCAAAGCAAAAGGGAATTGTTTCAAGAATAAAGTAGAGCTGTGACTTGAGACATTGCACAAATAAGATTGTAGACGGATGGCAAACAAACTGGTAAAAGCCTTTATTTTTACTTAACCATCTTGACCATGTGTGCCTATTTGTACTGCGGATGTGGGCTGCGGCCGGGCGGGGGGGGGCCGTGTCGGTGTGTGTTGAGATGTCCTCGCTACGCAGAAGCGGTGTCCTCTGCCCCTTCTCCCTCTCCAGAGAAATTGTTCTTGCCAAAATTTTCTACCTGTTGCAAGAGTTGCTTTCTTTCCGGCACAGTAAAATGTCAACTTCTTTCACTGTTCCTTCCCTCTTGTAGGCATCTGTAACCTCTGTAC
>VYZM01001185.1:0-25894 GCA_013398915.1 Dromas ardeola | reverse complement strand
CACCGGGTCGGGCCCGGCCCCCCCGCGTCCCCAGGATCGGGCTTTGGGGTGCGCGTACCCCCGTCCTCACAGCCCCGGGCCTGCTGCCCCTCTGACTGGGTGCCCCCAGTCCTGAGGTGAGGGGCGTCTCCCCTGGGACACCCCTGGCTGTCCCCGGCGCCTGCTGTGGTGTGTGTGGGGTTTGGGTTCCCCCCCCCGGGGTGAGGGTGGCCCTCCCGGCTCCTCATGCGCAGGGATGAGGGGTTTGCTGGGCCCGGCCTCAGCTCCTGCCGAGGGGAGTCTGGCTGTGGAGCGTGCTGGGAGGCGGCACATGGCAGTGCAGGGAGGAACAGAAGTACTAAAAATTGATAAGGAGTAGAGTAAGAGACGCACAAGACCGGTTATTTAACTCCTAGCAACTGGTGATGGATTTGTGTTGGGGTTCTGAGCTGTGCAGCAAGCCGTGTAAACGCTTCTAGTGGGCTCTTAAAAGCACTTGATTTTGTTGTGGTCTTGTCCAAAAATGTACCTGGGCTTTCTCTTTGCTTGTCAGCATATGCTGTAAACTCCTTGAGAAGTAGGC
Organism: Dromas ardeola; assembly: GCA_013398915.1. Classification (NCBI taxonomy): domain Eukaryota; kingdom Metazoa; phylum Chordata; class Aves; order Charadriiformes; family Dromadidae; genus Dromas; species Dromas ardeola. The sequence continues at coordinate 25,332 of VYZM01001185.1, read as the reverse complement.
TTGTCTCTCGCTTCTCCGTACGTGCCTCTGGATAGCAAACACTTTCTCTTGGCTCTTACTAATCTTGAAATGCTTTTTGTCTCATTCTTGCTGTGGATGCATCTCTTGCTCTGCACCTTCTTACTCTGATGACCATGGCTAGCGATGAACTCAAAGTGCTGGGGAGCTCCTGGTGATATTTTAACTCCAGCTATACAGATAATTAGGCCTTGGAGAGTAGGAAGGTGCTGGCAGTGGAGAAGGACAGGAGGAGAGTTTGTCTCTGGGTGGTCACGTTATGCTTTGACCTTCTGTTTTAGAGACGCTTTCGTACACGGACGACACGGCCATGAGCAGGTCGGTGGTGCAGTCCCTGCTAGCCAAGAGAGAGTTTGATGAAGTTGATATGGCCAAGAGGTAAGGACTGCAGCCAGCTTCGGAGGGCAGGGTGTTGACAGTTACTAGTGACGGCAAAACTTTCTTAACATTCAGCGATTGCTGTAATTTTCCGTGAAAGGGGACAGGGGATAAGGCAAAATCACTGTTAAATTGTGGAGGAAAAAAATTAAGAAAGCGGTGGCTAATTCTGTAATTTATTGTGTACTTTGCACTGTCCTGGAATGTGCAGCAGCGTTAGCTTTCGTGTGGGTTCAGGGTCTGCTTTGAAATGAAGCAGGATGGGACATGCTGTATTGCAGCTGTGTATGCGTATTCACCTTTGAGGAAGATAAAGCACAGAAATTTCAGAAGCATTTCCTTTCTTTGTTTTATTTGTTGCTATTTGTGTTTGTACTTCCCTTAATTTAGTTAGCGAATATTAGTGAGGTCAGCTTCAGTTTGTTTATGATGTTTCCCTTTTGAATCCGCAGCCCTGGTAGCATTTGGTTCCACTTAAGGGAGAACATTTATTTGTTTAGAAAACTCTTCCATTGAACTTGAACAAAAGACTTTCTCTGTGGTTGTGACCCACGGAAATGTTTCCAGTTTGCTTCTATTTTGAGGCAAAGTTGAGAGGGAAACAAGTGGGTTGAGAAAGGTGATGTTTATACACCCTTTCCTCCTTTCACACCAGTTTTTGGGAATCAGATTCTTTCCCTACAGAACTGAATCACTTGAACCCTGGCTGTCGCTGAGTGATCCATGTGTTATTAATTCACTTCATCAAGTGGCTTTATACAGCCTCTTTACAAATGTCAATAACAGACCAAATATCCCGTGTATTTTTTCTCACCTGCGTAACTGCCGCTCTCTTGCCCATGCCAGGTTTGCTGAGGAGTACAAGAAGGAGCCCAACCGGGGCTATGGGATGGCTGTTGTCAACGTCTTCAAGAAGCTCCTGAGCCCCAAGTGCAATGATGTGTTTGAACCAGCAAGAGCCCAGTTTAATGGGAAAGGCTCCTATGGCAATGGTGGTGCCATGAGGGTGGCAGGCATCTCACTGGTGTATTCTGATGTCCAGGATGTTAAGAAGGTACCATTCTTGGCTCCTTTGGGCTCCTCGGCTCTGGGAGTCCCTGCTGTCAGGCGAGTCTCACCGTGATCTCTCAGGCAGGTTTGCTAACGGTGTGTTTTCATTTGCAGTTTGCGAAGCTGAGTGCTGAGTTAACCCATGCCAACTCCCTGGGCTACAACGGGGCCATCCTGCAGGCCCTCGCCGTGCATCTGGCCCTGCAGGGAGAGCTCAGCAAGGAGACCTTCCTGGAGCAGCTCATTAGCCACATGGAAGACGTAGAGGCAGATGATAAGTCTCTTACTGACGCCCGAGCGTAAGTAGCTGTGAGGAGCACTAACTCTGCTGTGTACAGTTTATTCTGGCTCTTTGCGTTCTCTCTTTTTCATTGTACTCTTGTTTCCAGGCTGGGATTTGAGGATTTACCATTTTCAAGGCGTCTAAAGAAAATAAAGGAATTTTTGGAGCTCAGCAGTGTTCCCAAAGCAGATGTATTGTTTGAATTGGGTAAGTACCTTTCTTACTACAAGTATGAGGAAAGAGCTGGAAGCAGGACTAACTCAGCAAGCCTGGCTGATGTGTCCTCCCCCAGAGGCCACATCGACCTCTGCTGCCTGTCAGGCACAGAATGTGCTGGAAAGGCTGCCTGTGCCCACCAGTCAGTAATTCTCTTGAGTCTTGACCCTCTGTATTGGTGGGGGAAAAAATGTCCTGCTAAGAAAAACTTATCATCAGTAACGTTCCTTAATATTTCTTGTTTTAACGGGTAGATGTGTATTGCCAGACTGGACTGGTGTAGCTGGGAGTTGGTCTCCAGGTGTGAGTAGTACTGGGGAGCTACGGGGAGATTTCTCTTCTAGGATGCAAACTTTTGGACCTCGTCATGATAAAATCAGTGATACTGGTGTTGAAAGTAACTGGCAATGGGAAGTTGGAGTTAAAGGGGAAAAGGTACTTCTGTGGCAAGCAAGAAACAAGTGTCCTGCAGCACTGAAGGTGGTTGGTTTTGTTAACAGGGAATGGCATTGCTGCTTTGCGGTCTGTCCCTACTGCAATTTACTCCTTCTTGCGCTGTATGGACGCTGATCCGGATATTCCTGAGCACTACAACAACCTGCAGAGGACCATCATCTACTGTATCTCTCTGGGTGGAGACACAGACACCATTGCTACCATGGCAGGAGCCATTGCAGGGGCTTATTACGGGGAGGAACAGATACCCCCGAGTTGGGAGCACAGCTGTGAAGCTTTTCAAGAGACACAGAAGCTGGCAAATAGCTTGTATGAACTCTACTGCCAGCGGCACTGAGCTCCAAGGGGAACGTGTTTTCTGAAGGCAAAGCAGGTGGTCACCTCTGCATTTCTGGGGAGAAATCTGGTGGTGGATCTGCGCCATCTGCAAACGCCAGCAAGGCTCCACCAGAGAAAGACGCCTGCTGCTGTGAGTTGAGAGCTGGAAGCACGAGCTGGTTTGGAAGAGAAGGGGACATGCCCTTCAGTTGGGGTTCAGCTGGGAAGTGGATGCATGTGGCGCCTTGGACAGTGGGTGCATCTCCTCTGAAGTGTACAGGGGCATCGAGTTTTTCATAGGATTTCTGCTTCTTGCTTTGTCCCACCCTGATGTCATTATGTTATTTTGTCATTACAGTTGCTGGATGGGTGTCTGAATACACTGACTTTCTTGCTGTTTTCCTCTACTCCTGCGTGCTGTGGCATTTGTTTCAGTTGTTAGTGGCCTGTCCTGCAGTGGCTTTGACAGGCTCCACACCCCTCTCAAAGCACCAGTTCACACTCAGCTGATCAGCTAAAGGGTGTAGATGGCGGGCATCAGAGAGGCACGTCCCTGGAGAGCCCGGAGGTGTCCTGCATGGTGGCAGGGGCCACCTCCTGTGCTGTGGAGGGAGGGTGCTGCAGTGCAGACCTCCCAGGGAGGTTCGCTTCCTTAAAGGCAGGGTGAAGAGTGCCTGAGATGGGAGAAGGGATTTCTTTGCGTTGCCAGTGGCATTGTGGGAGATGCCTTTGGTGCTTGCAGGTAGAATCCCGTTGGCTCGTTGTTACTGTTGGATGGGGGCGTAACTGATTACTACTCCTTTGGCATCCCTTGCTCTGCGATCCACCATCCTGATCTATTGCAGTTTGTGTTTCCTTACGTAGCTGGCTTTCGCACTGCTGCAGCTACTCTGCCTACTCCTTTGTTCCTAACCCGTGCAGCCTGCGGTTTTAATGCTGTCCTGTGTATGCCCAGAGCACCGAGTGAGATAGCTGTTTAAATCTGTGGGTGGAGATAGTTGTGAAACTGTGTGTTACACAAGGATCGAATTCCTGGTTCTGCTGCAGTCAGTGACTAAAATGACTTCAGCAGGAAGCAGGAGTTATTTCTCACAGTTTTAAAACTTTGTACTTGGTAAGATTCATGTGAAAATAAAGGGAAGAATGGGGGAGAATGTATCAGAGTTTAAAAGAATTTGTGCATTTGAATCTGGTACTGGTGGCCAAGAACATTCTAGCAAAGCTGTGTTGTTCCAGAGTTTCATGTTTAAAACCTTTGCCCAGTGGAGCTGGTCAAAAAGGGAGTAACAGCTTGGGTATGGCATGTCTAAAAAGTGTTAAAAGCTTTTTAATAATTGAAAACAAGAAGAAAGAGGCAAGCAGTCGTCACATGGAAATGCTTATAAATTTGAATGTGACGATGTAATTCTCTATAATCTCTCTAGTATTTCTTGTGACACCGGGAAGTGACGGTTCTGCTCAGAGCTCACTCCCCGTTGGCATTGGCACATGGTGGTTGTGCGTGGGGCTGCAGGCACACAGAGAGAATCTGGCTGCGATGGCTCCAGTTTCTCCTGAACTCTCCTTCCTTCAAGTGCCAGTCTTCTGTGTGATGCTTTAGTGGGTTTTCTTTGTATAAATGCGTATCTTGTCCTGAGAACATGTGGAATTTTGGTCTATCGTGTATTTATGTTTTGTGCTGCAGATCTGAGATGTAAAATGTCGGGTTTTCCACATTATTCTGCCAGAAGTGTGAACGTATTCACAGAGTTATTTAAAAGAAGATGCTTTCTTTTTAAAGCAGCTTTATAATTTTAAATGTTTGGAACTCATGAGGAGCAGAAGTGCTCCTGTTTACAAAATACAGCTCATTTTAGGCCATAATTTAAATGTGAACTAAAACATTTAGCTCCGACTTCCTTGGAAAGAAATAAAATCACTTGGTTATCTTTGTTAATGAGCCACTGCTCCTTGTCTTTTCATTCAAGTCATGAAGTTGTGCTCCCAAATGAAATGATAAGAGGAGTTGTTTGAAAACCTTGGGGCTATTTCTCCCCACCCCATACTGCAATTAAGACTCAACCTGAAACTGCTTTGTTACGGCCTCTTGAAATCTTTCTGTAGAAAGCAGAATGGAAGTTTTTTGGTGCTGGTTAGAGACATCTGCATGTAGCCGAGACTCGTGTTTCGTTTGGGGTGAGTTTTAGCACTGGAAATCTGCTGTCAAAACAACTTTCAGGTGGGCACTCTTGCCTGTGAGCCAGACGGGGCAGCTGAAGTTTGCAAAAGCGGAGGAGTCGCGGTCTGTGTTAGCAGCAGGGTGGGTTGGCAGCATCATGGTGTGTTGCAGGGAGGTTTGCTGGAGAGACCCTTTTCCTTTGCTGGCGGTTTGCAGCGAGGAGCAGTGCGTGGAAAGAGTTCGGCTGCTGGAGTCCAGCGTGCGATGATCGTGCAGAGACCGGGGAGTGCGCTGGGACCCCGGCAACTCGCAGCAGGAGAATCACTTGTTCTTCATAGTCAGCTTCTGCAGGAGTCCGCCCCCGTGGCAGCCAGGCTTCCCTGGAAGTGCTTCACCTCTAACAAGTAACGGCTCCTCTTCCAGATAAGAGATCAGGTGGGAAAACACGTTTTCCTCTCTATTCTTTTTACTTTTAGTCTCTGAAAGTGATTTGCTTACAGGTGATTCACCATTTCTCCCGTGTGCTGCTGAACTGGCAGCTTTTGCTGCTCGGGATGCGGAGGGTGGCTCCAGACAAGGTTGTGTAACGTAGCAAAAAAAAGCGTAATGAAACAGAAGGGAAAGGGAATCCCCAACACTTTGACTTAAATTCCTCAAATTATTAATTGCCAGTCTGGAAGGGTCTGGATTTCATCATTTTTTTAAATTTCTGGAGATGGGAATCTTTTCCTTAATCCCGAGAAACATTTTACATAAGAATATTAATTAGCAAGCAAATCTGCTGGACTGCTGGGAACAAGCGAGCTGGATTTGAGAAGGAAATAGAGCGCAAGAGGTCTCTGAATGGTCTTATAAGCGAGGCTGAGCAAGCCCGTTAATAACAGGACAAAGGCACAGCTGAGCCCACCTTTTATACAATAAGTTTTATTGATGTTTTGTCAATACAATCAAGTACTGTAGTTTTAGTTCTGAAGAGAAGGCCAGTTTCTGATCACAAAAAGAGTGCATTTTAAACCAACTTTTACTATGACAGACAGTGCATGTAATAAGTATTTACAAAACTAAAAACCTCTATATACTAGGTTAGAAATGAAGATACTAGAGGCAAATTTAAAAAAAATAGTAAGAATTTGTATATAAAAATGCACATTGTAATGCAGTTTTCATAATTAAAAATAGACATACTTCATCCAACCCAACCTTCTTTATTATTGCGATTGAAACCAAAATCCCACGCGCTCACACACACGACAGAAAATAACCCTTTCTGCTGGCGAATATCACGTACTCAGTACCCCAGAAGAAAAATTCTTCCTGACAGTGTCCGGTTTAGTGAACAGCCTCCCTCATCCTGTGCATCGTTTTCTTTTTTTTTTTCTAGCCTAACTCTATGTGCGTGTAATATCTTTGCCTTTCAATTACTGTGTAAATGTAACAGGTTACATAGCTGCGGAAGGTTGATTACGGTTTATGCTCTGCACATGAAGGGAAAGTGAAATTGCAAAAGAATGTCTACAGCACTGAACGAGTTAATGTCTCGGTGTGGTTATAGTGAGTATTTTTGTCATCGCTTTTTGCCAGCTAGAACAAGAAGTTTTGAATAAAACAAAACAGAACAAAAAGAGATGGAATGTAGGTTAGGACACAGTATAAATAAGTCGCTTTGCTGAGTAACAGGATGAAGCTTCCACCCCGGTGCGTGGCTGGGCAGGGGAAGCTCCTGGCCCTGCTGAAGGTAGTGTGGACGCGCTGCCGGCGGTGCCACGGTGGGAGCCGGGCCCCGCTGCTGGGCAGGGCCCTGTGTGGCACCATCTCCAGTTCACGGCTGTTCTCCACAGGAAAGACGCTTCGATGAAGGAGACAGAGGCCCCATCCTCGCACCCTCCTTCCAAACCTGGGCTTGAAGGAAACATCTGAGCTTCTACTTTTAATTTTAGGGACTCTGTGTGGCTCCTGTTCCTGATGGGCAATAACCCAGTATGGTCAAAGCCCCGGCACCCCCCTGCCTTCAGCAGTTAAAAACATCCAGTGGGATCAGACACTGGGGCAGCCTTTCAGCTTGAGAAACTTTCATCTTATATGAAACTTGCAGCTTTATGCAGAGAAAATCCCTGGGAGGGGGACAAGCCAGCCCCAGCCGCGCAGTAGCTGAAGTGCTGGCCTTCCACCCGTACATTGCCTTTTTGTGTTTCTTCATTTCGGGGATAGGTGTGTTTTTAGGAGGAAGCCCTGGATGGCAAGAGGCAGAAACACAGGACAGGCTTAAGGAGAAAAACAAACAAACAAACCAAAACAGAAATTGAAAAAGAAAAGTTGTTTAAATATCTTGTACAGTCCGTCTGGAGAACAATCCCAAGTCCCATTCTTGCTACATTTCTTTGGCCATAGAACAGGCTTTCGAAAAAAATTAAGGGTAATAGTTGCTCAGCTGGTGACCAAATTGTTGCTGTTTTCTCAGGGATGTGCCTTTGCAGAGGGACACGCAGTGTAACGCACGTGGATTAACTTCAGCAGCGTGCTACTTGCCTGGGATGAGAGGAATTGCTTGGCCGTAAGTGCAAGTGGCAATGACTATTCTACCGCCAGAAAATCTGCAAAGCAGCAGGCTTCAGTTGCTCCCGTTAGCAAAGGACAGAGCGGCCGAGTGGTCCGTGTCCGTGCATACCTTTCCCAGAACCTCGTAGCGCATACTCTGCTCGACAACATTTCAAGCATTAGTGAGACAAAGTGGTAACAACAGACAAATGTGATTTTTTTTTTTCTTTTTTTTAACGTAAGTCACAGATTGGCACCTGGAATATGGTGCACTTTTACAGGTACATATTGCACTAGACTTGTAAATAACATTGTTAAGTAGATAATAGCACCATTGTAAAATGACGGAATGGAAAGTTAGAACGAACACTATTTTTTTTTTTCTTAATTAAAAGGTCCCCAGAGAAAGGGGGGATACCAATGCAAAAGTTTACACATCCCGAAATAATGAGACAGTATAAAAGCAAGTTGTCCGTAAGTGGCACTTTCAAGAAAGCATAACTAAACCTTCTCTCAAACCAGGCTAGAAGCACCGTATGCCGGGCCGGCAGGGCCATCCGTGTGGTGGCAAAGAAGATGATGCTCACGAGGCCCGGCACATCTCCGGGCCGCGAAGAAACAGAGAGGACAGAACCAGCCCTTGGACTTGGCAGCAGAGGAATTAACCCAAGAGGATCGTTGTTCATCACAGGGGTCCCGGCTTCCCTCAGCGGCTGTGGAACAGGTCGTCTGTCATCCTCCCAGGTACCAACGCCTGGATGGTTTTATTCCTAAAGGTGCTGGGGGGGAGGGTTAAAAATAATATTTACTTCTTATAAGAAGGTGCTTATGCAAAGTGTTCCACTTTTTATGATTATAAATCCAACCACACTGAATCCGGAGTGAATCAGAGAGACTGCCTCAAAGCACAGTCTGGAACTTGGGCATCTGATGAATTGGGAAGGAAATTTCTCAATCCATCACGGATCTCTGCTGCCGTACAGGTTTGTGTGAAGTGCCTAGGACCCCTGTGCTGGTTAGCAAATACACCATCCGGTACAACAGCTGTATTTATAAACGGGAAACAAGGGCACTTGATTGTGGACCAGAAGGGTCTGGTCTTCCCAGACGACCCTCTCTGGGCCACAGAGCAGTTTACTGCAGAGCCAGATCCTTGCCATCCCAAGCGTGTTCTGTGTTTGATGTACAGTCACTAGGGTAAAACTTACTCCAAATATGCTTTGCTAAGGAAGTCACTCCCCTCCCTGTCTTCTCCCTCCCCAAAAAAAGAACGAAAATAAAATAGATGTCTCCTTTCCGATTACCCTCTTGACTCGTGGATCAAACAGCGTGGAGCAAGGTCCCACGACAACGGCTTGCGCGTTCTTCCCAGTGATTTTTCTTTTTTGTTTTAATTTTAAAAAACTTTTTTATCAAAAAAAAAAAAGACAGTTTATGGCTAAAGTGGGTGAAAAGGAAACGTGCCCAACTGCCGTTATGTGGGGCAAAGCAGGAACCCGGAGAAGGAGGAGTGGATGTATTCCGTGGAGTACAACCCGTTGGCCTGGTCTGAGGGCATTTGTACCCAGACTTGGTCGTTCTCCTTGAGTTCAAGCACGGCACTGCCCGAGGCCTGGTCCAGGTAGCCCTTTTTGTACTCGTCGTAGGTGTAGGTGGCGGGCACGTTGTTCTTATAAAGCGCCACCCAAACATTTGTCCCTTTGACATGCACGTGGTAGGCAAAGTAGTAGATGCCGGATACGGGGCAGGTGAATATCCCGGTGACTGGGTTGTAGCCGTTGTGCCCGTTATACAAAGTCCGGTCGAACTTGACCGGCATGCCTGACGCCGGGAAGGGGGAGGTGAGGATGGCGGTGAAGGCTGGCGCGATCCGGGCGGAGAGCTCTCCTCGGCCGTACTGCGGCTTCCCCGGCTTGCCGTTGCCCAGCACGGCCCCCTCCACGCCGCCATCCGGCAGGTGCAGCCCCGCGATGCCCGTCTCGTCGAACACCCCGGGCGCTCCCGGCGGCCCAGGTGGCCCCGGCGGGCCCGGCGGCCCGTTCAGCCCCGGTGTTCCCGGCATTCCCGGGGGGCCAATGGGTCCGGCCATGCCGGGCTCACCCGTCTTTCCCTCACCGGGAACCCCAGGGAGCCCGGGCTCCCCTTTCAGCCCCGGTAACCCCTGAGGCCCCATGGGACCTGCGGGTCCTTGCAAGCCCGGGATGCCGGAGGGGCCCCTCAGCCCCGGCTGCCCCGGGATCCCGCCGTCCCCTTTCGGCCCGGGGCCGCCTGTTAATCCTGGCACCCCTGGGAGGCCGATGAACCCCGGTTCTCCTTTCGGACCCGTTGGGCCGGGGGGTCCCTGTGACCCGGGCAGGCCCCTTTCTCCCGGCACCCCCGGCTTCCCCGCGAAGCCGTTCAGGCCCTGGTCACCGCGCATCCCCGGCATTCCCGGGGGCCCGCTCGGCCCCACATCCCCTTTGGAGCCGGGCAGCCCGTGCTTGCCCGGCAGGCCCATGGACCCCGGCGGGCCCGGTGGCCCGATGATGCCAGCAGGGCCCGGCTCACCCGGCTCCCCGTCAGCACCAGGTTCCCCCTTATCGCCGATGGCTCCCGGCACCCCCGGCTGCCCACGGTCTCCTTTTAGGCCAGGCAAGCCCGGCTTCCCATAGCCCGTTGGGCCCGGCAAACCAGGGAGGCCGCGGATGCCGGGCTCTCCCTTCGGTCCCATGGGGCCCTGTATCCCTGGCACCCCCGCGGCGCCCGGGACGCCGATCCCATCGATGCCGGGGGGTCCCCGCGGCCCCATGGGGCCAGGCTCCCCGTTGACGCCAGGCCCGCCCGGAGGGCCCATGTCGCCCTTCTCCCCCGGCGCGCCTGGCAGGCCGTCGAGGCCGGGTTTTCCAACGCCAACGGGCCCTGGGGGCCCCGCGGGGCCAGGAGGGCCCCCGTTCCCCCGGGGTCCCGGTAGCCCCGGCTTCCCCACACCATTTTCACCCTTCATCCCTCGCTCTCCGCGGGGACCCGGCTCTCCTTTCGGGCCAGGCTCACCCCGAAACCCGGGCAGGCCGGGGCCGCCCTGGGGGCCTGGCTTCCCATTGACTGAGATGCCGGCCGGCCCCGGCAGCCCCGGGGGGCCGGGCAGTCCTCTTGGCCCTTGCTCTCCTCGCATGCCAGGCTCGCCCTTGGCTCCGGGCATCCCTTTCATACCCGCCTTTCCAGGGAGTCCTGGGATGCCGGGTTTCCCAATGCCTGAGAAGCCGGGGGGCCCAGCGGGCCCGGGCTGGCCGTGCATTCCCGGCTTCCCCGTGCCTGGCTTTCCCGGGTAGCCGGGGGGCCCAGGGGGTCCGCGTGGGCCGGGCTTCCCTGGCGGTCCTGGCTCCCCTTTGAGGTCCATCGGCAGCAGTGGCGGCATGTCTGTGGAGAGAGGAGACAGGGAGCTTTACTGGGGCGGGCAGCGGATGGTGGAGCGTGCCTGGTGCGTGATGCTCTCAGGGTGTTACAGCCAGAGGCTTCAGCGCTGCCTGGGTCTGTACTTGCGAGAGTGCCCTCCTCTAGAAATGGTTTTGTTTAAACGTGGCCACAGTGGCTTCCTGAGCCACCACATCAGCAGGACTGTCTTGAGGCAAGACCTTGGCTGGAGCCCAGGGTACTAATTCAAGCCTTACTCCATCCGTCCCTCCACAGAGGGTGTCAACAAGACCAAAACTGCCGCCGGCTCTGGCAGTGGTGTTCTGTGATGACCTGCTGCGGGTTTATTTTAGGAGCTGGATTCAAACCTCCCGCTGCCTCGCTTCCCAGCGGCCTCGAAAGCACCGTGGGATTCAGTGGCTCCTGCCTGGGCTCAGCCCAGAGGATGGCGACGGAGCGAGCCAAGACTGAGGATAATCTCTCTACCCCGTCCCTCGAGTCCAGGGCCTCGGGAGACCTTTAATCCTTTTGGATTAAAAAGAAAACTTTTGGACGTGTACTTGAGAGACCGAAGAGGTTGTTCGTGTATGGGTTAAGACATGCCCGCGGTGCTCCCTGGCTCAGCTCCCGTGTCCAGCAAGGCAGAGAAAAACCCACCAATAATAAAAAAAAAAAAAGCGCTGAGGCTGGAGGAAAAGCCAATAGCTGCAAGGGAAACGCAACCTTGGCTACATCCAAATGAGTCAGCCCAGCTGGGAATAGGCCGTAACCACTTGACATTTAAAGAATTTATAGAGGTCTTTTGCAAACGGATATAAGAAAGAAACTAATGGGCTGAGAGACTACAAAGCTGAGGAGAGCCAGATTACATGCCCACCGCAGCTCGGTACTTAAAGCGCAGACGTGAGCATAAATAACTCCTTGAGGCCGGCCCAGGCAGGGTGTCGCTTCCCACGTGACACCACGAACGGGTGAGAAAGAATAAATCTGACAAACTCTTTTTTTGGGAAGCTTGCAATGTGAAGGCAATACTTGGGAGTTGCACATACATGAGACTACGATGAGAAATGCGAAGGGCAGAGGAAAGGGCCGTGACACCTTGGACAAATTCTAACCAAATCTGCCCGAAGCTGAACATTCCAATCGGGAACAGATCTGTATGGGCAAGTTCCTGGGATGGGAATGGATCCTGTCTGGGATGGGAGCAGAACGGCCCATTGCACGAGGCCATGAGCCCCGGCATGGCACAGAGGAGGAGGAGGCAGGGGGTCCCCAAGGTCTGCCAGCCCGGCCCCCCGCTGAGCCGGGCCTTGGGACACCCGCAGCGCCAGGATCCGCCGACACAGAGATTTTCTCAGTCGAGGGGAAAAGATTAGGGGAGATTTGAGACACGTGAAAAGAATAACTGCGGCAGCAGCAGGCACCTTCCGGTGCATCGGGGCAGCTTTACCTTTCCTAAGCACAGCAATTAGCTCTGGCCATTCCCAAGCCTGGTGCCTGCTTGTTTTCCTTTTGGTAATGGAAACATTTTCAGAGCTTATCTACATATCAAAGCCTGGCCAGAGTCCTAGGCTGTAATAGAGGTCACTTGGCTGCGGAAAGTAAGGAAATACTTGTCTGTCATGACATTGCCACTGGATTTCTGCAAACCTTCTGATCCTCACCCCAGAAAACGGTGTGGGAAAGAAGACAAGGGAGATGTGAAGTGTTGCACTGAAGCAGATTTCTGGGGTTTGAATTCTGGAAAAATTTTTCACAAGAAAATCATTTCAATGTGTTTTCTCCCCCCTCCCCTTTTTTTTTTTCCTTCTTCTTGCAATAGTTTGAAAAGAATTAGTTTTCTAGGTCATTTTGCATGGAATCAGAACAAGGATCTACAGCTGCGCCCACGAAGGAAGGAAAAAGCACACACACGCTCTCACACAAGGCAGCGAAGAGAAACGCCAGGCGAGAGTTGCCAACTTGCAGGCGGCCAAAAAAGCAGACGGGAAAACCAAACCGGGGACGTTAGCGGAGAGAAACTGGGACATTGCAGCCCCAGTGGTATCCAATTTCAAAAGACCATGTCTTACCACAGACGCATGTCTCGGAGCTCTGCATTTCACAGCAGCAGCATGGGGTTATGTGTTCCCCTCGAAGCATGAACAAAGCTGCCATGAATGCTAATGCAAGGAGCCAGCTGGGGCAGCGGGAAGGGGAAGGAGCAGGCATGGCCCCTGCGAGCTCTCGCCTGGGCACCACAGAGCTTTTCACCTCCTGAGGGGCATGGACATGTCTGGGTGGATCCCACAGCCCCTCTGGAGCTGTGTTCCTCCCGGTAAGGACCCCCGCACACCTGGAGGAGGGACCCGGCAGCGCGGACTGGCCGGCAGAGAAATAATCCAGCACGATGGGAAGTGGTTCCCAGCCACGAGCAGTCAGCAGCGGGTCTGGCCAGCGCGGCCGGATGACAGCGCAGGAAGGAAAGGTTGGCTGCTCCATGGCAGAGCCCAGCCCAGCTCCTTCCAGGGCTGCTGCCAAGCCCTGTCTCGTGAGAGCGAGTTTCACAGGCTCACGGGGACATTGCTTGGGACCAGTGTTACTGCATCTCTCCTCCCATCGTCCATTGCAGGGGATGCTCAGCGCAGGACCCAGCCACAGCCCTCTCAGATGGAGCTGCGGAGCAAGGGGGTGGCAGCGAGGTGGGAGCAGACTGCAGAAAGCAGCGCGGAAGGGACAGAGAGCATTTCCCCATCAGCAGGAGCTCAGGGACTTGAAGGCCTCTTGGCCACATGCAGCAAGGAGCAGACCCGCAGGGACGACAGGACCGAGTCTCTTCAAAAGCAGCAGGACTTGTGGGCCACCTGCGCTGCGGACACTGGGCCGCAGCAGCCCTGAAGGCGGAGGTTGGGTCTTGGCTCCCCACTGAGCTTGCCCAAGCCTGGGGAGGTGAAAAGTGCTCCTTTACCTTTGCAGCTGAGGCTGCTGCCCCGGGGTGAGCCCTGTCGCTGGAGGGGGGCTTCACCGCTTGCCTGGCACAAATATACCCCCTGGGCATCTCCTGTGCCTTACTGGTGCCCCAAGCTGGGGTGCTGCTGGCTTGGGGAAATGCTCCCTGAGCCCCGCCAGCACCCAGCGGTAGTTTTACCTGGCTGTGAGCTACACCGACATGGTTTTAACCAAGCCAAAATAAACCCCAAATATCTGTTCCAATGCTTTTAGCATTTTAGCCTTTAAAAGCTGCCTCCATGCTCCTGGGGAGTCTATTTTGGGGACAGAAAAGGTGTCTGACACCCTGAGGAAACCAGCCCTGTCTCTCACTAGATGGCACCCGCAGGCTGGCAGGAGCCCCCACAGCCCCAGGGCCTGGCCTGGCCCCCCAGGTGGGGGTCCCAGCTCTGGGGCCAGGCTGGGGCAGCCTGGAGGGGCCCCACACAGCTCCCCACCAGCTCGGGGTAACCCACAGGGGCATGGCACGGCCCTGCGCCGTCGCAGCAAGTCAGCTGAGCTCCCCGAGCAGGGCAGAGGGCCAGCAGGGATTTTCCTTGCCAAATGAGAGGTTAAGCAGAGATGGGAGCTCGGTGGGATCCAGGAGGCACTGGCTTCCCTGGCCACCTCCCTGTGGCCCCCCAGCCGGTGGCTGAGGCTGCAGCTGCCCCCCTGCCCGCATCCCCCCTGTCCCACGGGTTTTAGGAGAGTGATGCCCAGGGGACTCCTGAGCTCTGCCCTGCACCTTGCAAAGAGCCCGGCACACTCACCCCTCTTCCCCACGGTTAGCAGGCAGCGCTGCTCACAGGCAACGCAAGCCGCTCCGATGCATAGGAAGAGGGGAAAAAAGAAGGAAAACCAGCAGGGAGATATTTGAATCCTGTCCCACCAGCAGCTGAAACGTTCCTGCGCTACGCTGGACGGTTTTGTCTCTGGCTGGGATTCAGGGACCAGCTTTACAACAGCTGGGAAGGGGGCAGGGAGGGGGGGGGCTCGGAGCATGCTTCGGCTCCAGGTTTTGCTGTGTGTTTTCTGACATATGTGCTGAGCTGAACTCCTGATAAGCCATTCAGCCCAGCAGTAAATCAGCCACCGGCAGCCAAGCCTTCTCCAGTTTCTCCTCCCAGAGCCAAGACTTCAGCTCCCTGGAGGGTCCGGGTCTGTGTGAGCCCACGGGGAGGACTCCGGTGGCTCTTCCCACTTCCCATGAGCCAAACACCAACCCACCGGATCCGGGCACCGGAGTCCCAGCGCTGCCAGTGATTTAACACGTGTGGAGTTTCTGGTCACTGCTCTCCAAGGGAGGAAATGTCTCTCCTGCTCTCCCCTCGCTAGGCTGGGTCTCTCTCCTTTCCCAGTTGGTGCAAAACGCAGACAGGGAAAACGGAATAGCTGGAGGAGTGGAAAAAGCCTTGCTGGGAGGGCTCAGGTTTAACAGCGGTGAGAGGGAGATGTGGGGAATGCCGGGGCTCCTGTGCCTGGGCCGAGCCTCAAAGCTACCAGCAAATGTGTGGGAGGATGGGAGAAAAGGCTCGTGGGTCCCCTTTGTGCCTCGGCTCCCAGAGTGAGGGACCCAGCAAAGGGCTCTGCTTCCCCGCTGAGCCTTTCTCCGTGCCCACCCTTGTCCTTCCGCACCGGGTTAAGGAGACCTAAACAGCCCCTCTGTGCTGGGCAAAGATGCTTTGGAGAGCAGCACCCTTGTCCACGCTAGGCTGCTCCCGGGGGCACTGACCCCGAGGGGAAGGGGATGACAGAGCCTGGTGGCTGCGGGATGCCACGGCCCCTTCCCGCCATGCCGGCAGGTCTCCCAGGCACCCGCGGCCCCGTGTCCTCCCCCCCCCGGCACAGCGCGTCCCTTACCCAGGTACTGCCCTTTGCCTTCGCGGAAGGGGGGTCCCAAGGGTCCCTTCACCATGGGCTGCATGTACTTCACTTGGGCGTAGCCCCCCGCGCCGCCTCCCGCCGCCGAGCGAAGGCCGAGCACCATCACCAGCACCACCAGCAGAGCCACGGCGTCCGGCAGCATCCTGCTCCCCACTGCTCCTGCGGACAAAGCGACAGTGAGAGCGGGCACCCGCGACCCCCGTCCGCACCCTCCCTCCCGCGAGGATCAGTCGGGAACCCGGGAAGGGTCCTGGTGGGAGCGGGACTCCCCCGAATTTGCTTTTTTCTGGACCAGAGATGCCCTGAACATGTTACCCTTCCCAACACGTGCCAGCGGGGAGATGCACAATAAATACCCGGTTTCTGAGCAATAACTAACCACGGGCACCCAGCAGAGCCTCTCCAAGGCTGCCCCAGTACCTGTTTGTCTGGGGCTATGCCCATGTCAGGCTCCCCTTGTGTATTTTTAACATACATAAGAAGAGGCAGGATGGAAACCCCGGCCGGCTGAGCCCAGCATCTCTCCAGCGAGCAGGGTCTCCTCTAAAAAAAGCCGTGTCCGCTGTGCCCGTGGCTCCCGCGGGTGGCGGGGCCTGCCAGGGCCGAGCCCTGCCTGCCCCAGGAGCGGCTGGGTGGGTGCTGTGTCTCCCAAACGGGTGCTGCGTCTCCCGGTGGGTGCTGGCCCAAACCCACGATGTCGGAGCCCGGGACTGGCTGTGTTGGTGGCTCAGCTGCGGCACTTTGCGGGCAGTGACGGGAGCTCGCTCAGAGGAAAAGGGACAGGAGCCCTCGGCCAGGAAAGCCCAGGGATGCAGCACTTGGGAGCGGCAGCCTCTGCCTTTAGTGCTTGTTTATTTAAAATAAACGCTCTCTATAAATATACCTCTCCTCTAGTAACTTCTTCTGTGCCAGGTCCACGTGCGGAGCTGCAAACAGATTGGTTTGCAAAGAACATTTATTTTCGGAAGCTTAAATAACACGTGATGCCAAAGAGCTTTGCTGGTTTTCCTCCTCCTTGCAATAATTGACCCGTGGTGGTTATTAATGAGAATTAAGCGCTCTGCCTCTCCCGCCGGGGAGCAGGGGCAGGGCTGCTGCGCGCCGGGATTTGATCGGAATTTCCTGAATCGCTTTTGCTGAAGCAGCAGCGAAAAAAAACCCCAAACCTGCAGCCTGGAGAAAAAACAACCCCAAAAAGCCCCTAAATTAAAACCAAATTAAAGCAAATTAAGTAGAGGGAGGGGGGGAGCCCTGGCGTGGGATTGTTCCTGATGCTACAAGTGCTTGGCAGGTTGTCGGAGGTCTCCAGTGACAAAGAGCCTCG
Source organism: Dromas ardeola (assembly GCA_013398915.1). Classification (NCBI taxonomy): domain Eukaryota; kingdom Metazoa; phylum Chordata; class Aves; order Charadriiformes; family Dromadidae; genus Dromas; species Dromas ardeola. Next base: position 8,355 of record VYZM01001185.1, on the reverse strand, counting down.
ACTGCTGCTCTCCTGCCCAGGACGTGCCCACTGAGCCGGGCGCCCTGTGCTCCCCGCGCCGTGCTCGGAGCTGGAGGGGACGGGGACGCCGCTGCCGCTGGCAGCACGATGGAACCCGCACCCTGTGAGGATGCAGGCGGCCACGGCGGATGCTGGGAGTGGAGCTCGGCTCTGCCAGAGCCGTGGTGCCGGTGCTGTGCCGTCCCCAGCGCGGCACCGGAAGGGGAGGCCACGGCCGCGCTCCTGCCTGCACTGTGGCTCAGGCGGGCGCAGCCAGGGACACGCATGACGGCCACCATCAGCCTCCGCCGCGGCACGGAGAGGGCCTTGCTGCCGTTATTGTTTTTCTGTCTTCGGGGTCGAGAAGAGGAACGCTTATTTTCATGAAGCATTATTTTACAAGGATTTGTTTAAGGGAAAAAGAATCCCATTTTAAGGGATTGCAGCTGTAAAAATACAGTTTCTGCTAAATAAAAGAGGAGAACAAACCCCTGAATCAGCTATTTATTTGTTTTCCTTACCTGGTATGACCCCTGTGCCTCCATCTCTAACTCCCTCCCTTCCCAGCTCTCTTTTCTCCTACCTGGGCTTTATTCACCCCTGCTCCTTCCCTCGACGGGGGGGTTTCACAGGAGCTCACTGCTCCAACGCACCCATGCCCAGGGACCAGCCCCCTGGGGTGGCTCAGCCCCTCACCATGTCCCCCTGTCCTTCTGCGAGACATGGGACTGGGGGGGAACCATCGCCAGAGGGAAGGGAGAGGGGGGACAAGGTGATCCATCTGCTTTGGCTCCGGCCGCGGTTTCGCTGCGCATCGGATGCGACATCAAGTCCCCCCCGCTCCGCGCCAAGGTAGCCGCCTGTCACCCGGTGTCTCCAGACACGGGTTTAGCTCCTGCACGTTCTCCCTTGGTCTGGACAGGTCATTCCACCTGCACCCGCTCTCCCAAGGGGCTGCGGGGCCAACAGGGGTCTGGCCTGAGACCCCCCGGGCACGTGTCTCCGTCCCTCAAGGAAAAGGGGTCTCCGCTGCTTTGCCGTCCCCCGCGGCGGCGCCCAGCACTGGGGCAGGAGGCCTCACGTTACCCGGGCTCTCCAGGCGGTGATTTAATAAGAATAAAATGGAAACATCTGGAGTCTCATATGACGGATAAAGTGTGCACAGCGTGTCTGCGAAGAGGCTCTTTCATGCCTGAAATCTCCTGCGTTATGAAATGATAATTAATCACAATGAGCAGCCGCACAACGTTCTCCTCTCCCAGGGCAGGTGGCAAACGTCGGCTGGTCCATGGCGTAGACGGGGCCACTGTGCCCGTGATGGCTCTGGCCGGGTGCCACCGGCCCATCCTCCTGTGGGGCCGGCAGCCGCTCCGGTCCCGCCAGCTGAGATCCCACCGGGAGTCACGCTTTCCCCCCCGGAGCAGGGGAGATGCTCAGGGGGCTCCCGAGTGCGGCCCCTCCTGCCTCAGCGCTGCGGGACGGGGCTCACCCCGCTCTGCCGCCCGGGCACCGCGTCCAGCCTTCGGGGGCAGCTCCAGACGCCCCCCGGCACCATCCGGAGTGCGGCCACAGGCGCTCCTTGCAGAAGAGCCAAGCCCAGCCGGGGCAGCTGGGCCAGGAGAGCTCACAGCGGGGGAGCGCTCCAGGGGTGCGGGGTCACGGTGCTGCTCCCCCTGCGGCCCTGGCGCGGGGATGGGGCTTGGGGCGCAGTGGGGGCCCGACCCAGGGGCAGCCGGTGCGGCGGCGCGGCACAACACGGCGAGCCCTGGCACGGCTTCAGAGCGTGCTGCCGCCGCGCTAACTGTGCGAGTGTCTGCTCCCCTGGCAGCCGGTGAGCAGACGTGTTAAAAACCCCTGGCATGCAATGAAAGCTCCGGGAAAAGGAAAAAAAATCTCACACTTGAAGCATGAGAAAGGAGACAAGAAATGTCACCTTGTTCTCGCAGGAGCGCGGGGGCTCGGGCAGCTGGAGCCCGTTGCTCCAGAAACAGGCTGCAGCTTGTGCTGGTTGGCCTGGCGAGCTCCCCGCGCGCTCCCCGCGCGCTCCTGGCACGCAGCTCCTGGCCGTTCCGAGCGGAAGGGGGCTGCCGCCACCCCGCACCATCCCCCTGTCCCCGCAGCATCCCTGCCAACGCTCCCGCGCACGGCCCTGCCCGCAGACCGGGCGACTTTCTGCAAGCAACGCGGCTGCGCGCTTCCCCCGCGCACACAACCCGGGGCTTGTTCGCTGAGCTGCAACTGATTTATGGCCCCTGTTATTTATATATTAATTACGGGCCTGGCAGGCAGGCACCGCGCCTGCTCCCTTCAAGGCTAATTATTTTTTAAGTCAATATATGTGATCCACGGGGGACCTGCGATTGCGGTTGAAGGTCAGTAAAATGGAGAACTTGTTTAAATCCGGCAATAAATGCACAAGCCGTGCGGGGTGCGATGTGCCGCTCGCTCACCCTCACCCCCGCTCCATCCCCACACCGAACCCGGGGCCACGACAGCCCCCACGGAGGTTTGCTGGGGCACGGGGACGAGCCAGGATGGGGCCTTCGATGTGCTTCAGCCCAGGCTCATAGGCATGGTCCCATCCCTGTCCCCATCCCTGTCCCCATCCCTGTCCCCGTCCCTGTCCCCATCCCTGTCCCCATCCCTGTCCCCGTCCCTGTTCCCATGCCGCACACAGGAGCACAGGGCACGGGCACCAGCTCTGCCAACCGCGGCAGCAGCTCACCCCGGGCTGCGGTGAGCAGCGGTGAGCACCGCGCGCGCTCGCCCCGCTTGGGTGGACGCTGCAAAGAGAAAGCGCGGAGAAAGCAGCCGGCGTGTGTGGGTGGGCTGGAGCAGCGCGGGTTTGGACGCCGCCGTGTCCCATCCAGCCGCTCCATCCTCCGGTCATTTACAATGAAAAATAAAGCAGGGAGGTTTTCCAAGCCCAACACGGGGCTGGAGTGACTCCAGCGGGAGGTAGATGATTTGGTTTGCGCTACACATGCTTTAAAAATAATAATAAAACGAGTCGAAAACGAAAAGTGATCTATTGAAACGGAGAGCGAGCACGTTGTTTCCGTAGGCTGGGCTGCGAAAGCCAAAGGCATCAGGCAGCAGCTCAGCCGAGCAGCGCCGGAGCGCACGGGGAGAGTTTTGGCACGAGCCGGTCCTTAAATGCATGACACCCGATCCGATCCAAAAGCTGCTGTACGCGCCGCGCGGACCCGGAGCCTCGCCCGCCCATCAGCCCAGGGAACAAGAAAACATTTTCCTTGACGAAAGAAAAACACCCCACCCCGTGTGCAGGCAGCCTCCTGCCACCCTCGCAGCGCCCGCGCCTGGCCCCTGCGCAGCGCCGGCTGGGCATGGCACAGCACGGAATGGCACAGCACAGCGTGGCACGGCACAGCACAGCACGGCATGGCACGGCACGGTGCATCGCCCTGCGGCACAGCCCCGCGGTGCCTTCGGCCCAGCGCGCTGCAGGTGGTGGCCACGTCTATCTGTCTCGCTCCGGTCCAGGCAGAGGTTGCGGCCAAATTAACTCCGGGGCTGGGGGCTCCGTGCAAATTAACTCCTGCTGCGTTAGCAGCTACCGCGGAGGCAGGCAGGGGTGGAGGCCATGGGCTGAGCCGCTCTCGGTAGCCACAGGTCAGCTGGACCGTGCAAAGCTCGGGGCACCCGTGGCCGTGCCGGGGTGCTGGAGAGGAGCTGGCACTCGGGGGGCTGCGTCTGGAGGAGGCCAGGATGGGGGTACAACACAAGGCAGGGGGACGCCAGGTTCTGCTTGCTCCAAGGGTCATAAACCAGCTGGTTTGCGGGCAGCTGCTGAAGAGTTTGCTGCAAAACTGACCTGGGTATTTCTCCCTGTCTTGACTCGCCTCCCGACATGCCTGAGCCATCCGCGATGTGCAGAGAGCGGGGAGCGCACGGGAACCGCACCCTGCCCCACCACCGGGCAGGCGAGGCGCCGGCACTCGGCCATGGCGGGGGCCTGTGCGGTGCACGCTGCCTGCGGTGCACACTGCCCATGGTGCACAGTGCCGCCTGCGGTGCACAGTGCCCATGATGCATGCTGCCTGCGGTGCACGCTGCCCGCAGTCCACGCTTCCCACGGTGCACAGTGCCCACAGTGCGCACTGCCTGCGCTGCACCGTGCCCATGATGCACGCTGCCCGTGGTGCATGGTGCGCGCGGTGCACGCCGCCCAGAGCCAAGAAGCCCGTGGTCCGACAGCGGTGCTGACAACAGGGTCGGTGCTGCCGCTTGATCCCGCAGCCGCCGGGTCAGGGATCAGCTAAAGGCGGATTAATGACCCTCCGCGTGTGCGTGCCGGGAGCGCAGCAAGGCGTGAGCCTGCCGCAGGTCACAGCTCAGGGCTTTAATCCCTCACCTCCAGCTGTCAAAACTCCTCCGCTGAGCGTGGGAGAGCCCGGGCTGAGCGCTGCGACGCGGACGGAGCTGAGGGTGCGCAGGGGGCGAAGCCATCCCTGGGGAATGGTGGGCGCCGTGGCGTTTGGAGACCTGGGCAGAGATCTCCGAGTCTGCGCTGGCTTGGACTCAGGTCTGGGTGGAAAACCCTGGCCCGAAGCTGCAGAGACACGAGGTTTCTGCCCGGGGCGCGAGGCTCAGCCCAGCTCACCGCATCCCCGGGTCGCCCTGGTCCCCTCGCCGAAATGCAGCTGGGATGTCCCATGTCCCCCTGGGCACACATGGAGGCAAGCGAGACCCAAGGGACATGTTGCCCCTCTTGCCCCGGCCCCAACGGAGGGTTTCTGTGCCCCGAGCGCCCCAGTCCCATCCTCCCCCCCGCGCCAGCCTCAGCTCCACCGAAATACCAGACTGCGCGCAGCATTAATAGCAGGGTTGCCTGCCAGGTGCATAGTTTGACCAGTCGGATCACACATGCCAAACCACAGGTATTTTATGAGACGTTTCCTGTTATGAAGACATTTTTGTGGGGATTCATTTTTTTTCTTCCCCTCTTCTTCCCCTCTCCTCCTCCTCCACCTCCTCCTCCTCCTCCTCCTGGCAGGACGGTGGCCTGCCTGGGGGGCAGCAGCAATGCCGTCTCTGACAGCTAAAGGATGGAGCAGAGCGAGAGCCGAGGATGGAGCTGGGGCGTACAGCGAGGACAGTGGTGCCGGAGGGTCCCGTCCCCTTGGCCACCCCAGCAGCGGCTGGGCAGGGTCTGGAGCCCCCCTCCTGGGGTCTCTGTGCAGGCGCAGCAGCGGGGGCCAGGGTCCCGATTGCCGCGTGAGCCCCAGCCCATGCCGTGACCTGAGCACAGATCCTCTGCCCAAACCCTGGAGCGGGATGTGGAGCATCTGCCCAGACGCCCCGGGGAGGGACGCGGGCTGCGAGCCCCAGTGAGCTCCACGAGGGACGCCGGCTCGGTTGGCTAAAGCAGCCCCGCTCCGGGGACACATGAGCTTCGGTGGGAAGCGGAGGGTGTTTACCCAGGGTCTGTGGGTCAGACGCCGCTTTGCCCTCGCAGCCCCTGTGCAGAAACGGCGTTTTCTAATGCAATGGGTATTTTGCAAAGAAATCTTGCTAAGCCTGGAGGGACCCGCAGAGAGCGATTCCCATCTTGGGGAATTTGCGGGCAAGTGGCCATCAACCGCAGACATTTAGACTTCCAGCCTCGTGCTGGGGTCACCAGCTTAATTATAACGAGCCACGGTCCAGGCCAGAGCCTTCTGGGGCCGGGGTGCTCAGAGGGGCCGGGGTAGCTCACTTGGGGGGCTGCTGCCCATCCTGTTGGCTGGGATGTGTGGGGCCGGGATGCCCTGGAGACCTCCCGGGTGCCTGTCCATGCTGTCCCTGTGGAGAGCTGGGGCACAGAGCAGCCTGGTGCTGCTGGAGCCCATCGCACCGGCACCAGCACTATGGGGGGACGCAGGCTCTGCTCCCAAGTGAATGCAGCGACGCTGGGGCTGCTCCAGCCCCTTCCCACGCATCCCGTGGGGAGGGAACCCCCATGATGGGGGATGCGGGCGATGGAGGAGCAGTGGGAGCCTGTAACAGCACTGGGGAGCCGCTGCCGTGGGGAGCCGCTGGTGAGGACAGGAGCCCTGCGGTGGCTTCAAAGCTCACTTGGAAGGACCTGGCCGTAAGCTGGGCATCACTTCCTTTCCTTCCAAGGCAGCCATGGCACATGCAGCAGCATTTCCAGCCACTTCCTCGGCACCGAACGATCCATCACTGGTGGGAAATTTGGGGCCGGGGATGGAGGGGGCCAGAAATGCCCGAGCTGCCGAGAACGAAGAGGAGGAGAGGCCAGGACTGACCCACGGACCTTCATTCCTCAGTGGATTAGGTTTTAAGCAGCGAGCGGCTGCTCTGCGTGACCTGTCCGTGCGACCATGTCCAGGGGCTTCTCCTGCTCCCAGGCTGCCGTCCCAGCCCCTCCATCCACCAGCCCCAACACCCGTCTCTCCTCTCACCTCCTGCAGGAACCCCCACAGCAGCTCCGGGTGCAACACGGAGCCTCAGCGGCAGCGCTGCCCTCCGGCAGGACGGACTTGCTCCGTCCGTCGTGGCCTCGCACCAGATTTGAAACAGGCACCGGAGCAGCGGGAGCACGTGGGGACAGCAGCTCCCCAGCCAGGTCCCCATGTCCCCGGCAGAGCTGGTGCCGCTGGTCGGCCGCTGGCTCCCTGGCACAGCGTCACCCCCGCGGCTTCCCCGACACCGTTGCTTTCCCCGGAGGAGCATCACTGCTCCCCACCAGCGCTGCCCTCCGCCGCTCTCCCAGCTGCCCAGATACGACGGCAAATTTGTGAGCTGCTGCGAAAACTTCTTCCCGTGCGTGAAACGCCAAGGAACATAACCCCGGCCCCCGCCCCCGCCAGCGAGCCTGGCTGCCCGGGATGGGAAACTGCCTTGCAGTGTTTATCCTAACAGTCATTTTATTTTAATGTCAGGGGTTGAAATCCTGTCTCCTGGTTTTGCTGGGTCCTTTGATCTCCGTTTCCTTTTCTCTTCCAGCTTTTTAGCAACACCCCCAGGTGTGCCTGTGTGCGCCGGGCTGGTGCCCTTGCTCCGGCAGCTGCCCGCGCCGTGCACGTCCTCCGCAAAACCCGATGGCGACACCTGCTTCGCCCTCAGAACACTGTTTTCTTGGGGTTCCAGCATCTGGGGGGTGACCCCAGAGCCCGGCTCCCAGCCCCCAACAAGGCAAGACCCCGGTGGGGGCACCCCGGCTGCAGCAGCCTCCCCCGACCCGCTGCAAACCCTCCCGGCGTCACCACGCCTCGCCTGCCACCGCATCCCGTCCCGGCGGGTCGGTCACAGCCCTTGGGGACGGGGTTGCCCACATGCCTCTGCACAACGGGGTGGCCGCAGGTGGTGGGGACGTGTCCCGGAGCGGTGCCAGGGCCCACGCTCCGCCTGCACCATGTGTCAACCCGGGCAGGTGCCGTGTCACCGGTGGGGTCCGAGCACAGCATCCCCCCACCGCCATGTCCCCAAACTGGCCATTGCGCCGCTTCTGGGGTTAGCAGGGGGAAAACATTGTTTGCGCTTCTCTAATATCTGCCTTCTGTTTTGCATTTGCCGTTTCTTCAAAGATAGGGAGCCGCCTCTGCCAAGATTCCTGAGGAGATATCCTCAGCAATGCCGACCACGCTCCCCACCGCACTCAAAGAAAACAAATGTCAGGCCAAGGATTGATATGAAATAGTTTAAAAATGAGAAAAAGCTGCCTTAGAGCTAGGTTTACATTAAAATAAATTTCAGGAGCGGGAGGCTCGGCTGCGTCCCTCCCCGGCGGGCGGGCGGGGGACGGGGTGACCTGCCGGGGCGGTGCGGGGGCTCTGCCCGCTCCCAATGCTGCCCGCGCCGCGGCGGCACGTGGCCTGGCACCGACGGCTCCTGCAGCGCCGCGGGGGTCATCGGGGCGAGACGGTGCTCCCCCGGCATGGCAGGGTGGCAGGGGGTCCTGCTCCCCAGTGCTTCCCACCGGCACCAGCAGCGCAGCGCAGGCACAGTGACCCTCCTCCTCTGCAAATCCCCCCCGGGTGGTCGCTAGCCCCCCGTGCCACCACCTGCCCCTGCCCGGGTGCCGTCCCAGGGTCTCCCCGGCGCAGCATCCCGCCGGGGACCGGGACCTGCTGGGCATGGGGGGGCGTCATGGCAAACTGGGGGGCGTCGGGGAGGAGGAGCGGGGTCTGCACCCCTCGGCTGGGGGGGCCCCCCACCTGCCCGGCCCTCGCCAGCCCCAGGAGGTGACCAACAAGCCCAGCCTTGGCTCGGGGCTGTCGGGGGGTTAAAGCATATGACTTTACCGTGGTCTCAGTTAACCCAGGGAAGAAAATCAGCAGCGGTTTCTCTCTGGGCAGTGGGGGCTCCTGGCAGGACCCTCGTCCCCTG
>VYZM01001183.1:68204-198694 GCA_013398915.1 Dromas ardeola | reverse complement strand
TATTCTGAGCATGATGTCATATGACACGGAATATTCCTCTGCTCAGTTGGGGTCATCTGTCCCAGCTGTGCCTCCTCCCAACTTTCTGTGCACTCCCAGCCCACTCGCTGGCAGGGTGGTGTGAGGAGCAGAAAAGGTCTTGACTGCTTAGCAATAACCAAAACCATCAGTGTATTACCAGCAATATTTAATTCCAAATCCAAAACATAGCACTGTATCAGCTGCTAATAAGAAAGTCAACTCTATCCCAGCTGAAACTGTGACAGCTGGTCAGAATGATTGTTGAGCAAGGGTTTTTTCATCAAAATATATTATTTTTTTTTATGAAGATGGCTGAGTTATTGCCAGTGAGAACAAAACTGAATGTTATAACCTGGGAAACTGTCAGATTATAAAACTGTTGCCAATGGCCGTGTTTGTTTCCCCCGCTGTCCCTGTTGTGTCCTTCCTTCTCTGCTCCCCAGCGGACATCAGATCCAATATCCATTTTATCTTCCTTTTTCACAAGCACCTATCCTCAGTCTCCCAGACCAGCCTTTATACCAGGAATACTATTTCCCAGATGCTCTAAGTATTTCACTCTGTGTTTTTTCATAATTCTCCTCCATTTTAAGAGGAACAAGTAAGGAGGAACAGCTGAGAAAACAGTCAATATCTCGTTGATAGGACTCATCATACGGATGTCTTATTAGATCCATGGTCCCAATGCTTCTTTTCCCCTCTTATTCCTTTTCCTGTCTTCTTTGATTTCTCAGCACATTGATTGTTTCCCATCAGATTTAGACTTCATGCTATTCTGGGGAAGTAGCACATTGTGTCTTCTTTGGGCTTTTTCTGGCACATCTTTCACATTTTTGAGTCATTAAAATATTAAGAAAAGTTATAAATTATGTAAGTATAAAACATAGTAATATAAGTACATGGCAATGGCATCTACTAATGCAAGTAACTGTATGTGACACATATATGTAAGTATGACTGAATGGCAAGACCAGACCTTTGTTTGCTCCTCAGGCCTCTTGGGAGGGGTTCCTTGGGAATACGTGGTTATGAAAATGTTGCCCACACAGTTTTGTCAGTTTTGCATAAATGCCGAACTTTGCTTGGTAGGATCTTTGCTCCATGGTGCTGTTCCTCACTGTGCTCCCTCCCAAACTAAAAACATGTATTAATATATTCACAAACTGAGTTACGTTGGGTCCAGTCTCCAATTTATGGACAGGCAATAGGAACAACTCCATGGAATCCTAGGCCAGGGAAGGAAGAAGATGTAGAGGAGGCCACAGCAAAATTCACCCTATTTTGGAAGGATCTGTGTCTTGCATCCTCAGAAGCCTGATTCTGGCTGCACTGTTGAGGTTGCCACACACATTTGCCACCCACTGTGGGTCCCTCTACATTTTCTGATCTGTGAAAGACAGAGCTAGATCCCTGCAAGAGCCTCCCCATCACAGTTCCACCTGAGACCATGAGGAGCAACTCCACAAGGTTCTTCTGCTGCTGTGGTATTGACAAGCGAACAAGAAGAAGCAACAAATGCTGAAGGCCACAGAGACAGGCATGTGTTCCGCTTGTGGGTACCATCAGTAAGTCGTTCTCTTTCTCTGCTGCCCAGAAATGAAGGCAATAGCTGAGCTTGGCTGGGTGAGGCAGCTGTCAGGGAGAGAGGGAAGTTTCTTTAAGTAGTCAAGATACTGTACGAGCCGCTGTACTACTACAAGATGCCAGTGGAGACAAATTCAATGTAACTGGGGGAAAAGTGGTTATGTGTAGAAGATACCTGCAATGTGCCTTTCTCTGAGGGAGCAGAAATAATGTCTGCTCCCTCTGTGGAGATGGGACAGGGAGAGAGTTCAGGTCACTGTCCTCAAAATCGGGGCATACAGGGAAACAACACGATATGGGTTACTAATAGCAATATATCCACATATGTGTCTGAGAAAGAAAATCTGCAAGTAATGGCCTTCATTACAACGTAGACTTGTAGTTCTTTTACTGGTGATAGCCCTGTATCAATAAGTTAAATGAAAGCAGGGATGAGGATCCTTTGCAGAGCCCTCAAGAATTGAAGTGTCGGTGCTAATGCGACACCAAAAAGGGTGCACAGGGTCCAACCTAAGCCTGGCAGTCAGCTCCTTGTGAGTGTCTTCCTCAGAGGCTGCAATTGGTATTCAAAAGTTGCATTCATGCACAAGCTGGTGAGCATCCAGCAGATTCTGGAAGGCAGATGAAGCATGGCTTCATTTTCTAGTTTATTCATGATTTTAGAGGGGGCTTTAAATAGCATATTATACGAGAGAATAAAACCTGATGATATTCCTGAGATTTCTGTGGTTTAAAGAAGAACAGGGTACTTCTTTGGCCCAGCAGACTACGTTTTACTGTGAAACTGCTTCTGGGAAAAACTGAGAGGATGAGTGGTCTTGCCATCAGAGATACACTACATCCATGAGCCTGAATTATATCCAGGAAAAATAAAGACTATTTTGCTTTCCTGAACGCTTGTAAAAAATCGGCAGAAAAGGAGAGTTTAGATTTAAAATTAATCTAAATATTTAAAATCTGAGTTTAGATAAAATTTCAGTTTCTGCTTCCCTCAGTTGTTGCTCCTAGAGTCTTCCCATTATGTTTTCGATTTCTGCGCAGCAGGCTATTTTTCAGAGTTTTATCACTTTAAAGTTTCAAGGAAATGTATTAGCCAGCAGCCTCACCTTAGCGACTGTATTTATTCTGGTTGTCTTGTAAATATGACTAGGTCTAATGATCTTTTGCATTACAGCTTGTGAAACTCCATTAACATCCAAAGGTCTGCATAGGTGGAAAATTTGACTCATGGTTATTTAAGAAATTTTTATATTCTTTTTAGGCCTTTATCAGGTCTTTGGCATTATTGTACATGAGTAGCATAGCAAAATATTAGTAGGAGCTACATATTTAGGAAAACTTGTTAGTAACATTATAAAACATATTTAAAATTGTCAACATTTGAAGTTAATGTACCACTTTGACCTTGATACAGAGTGCATTTATTTTCCTTTATGTATTTGTATAAACTTGTCAATACCTTATCTGGAATAGGAAAAACTGTAATGCATCTTTTTTAGTTCATAAGTAGGAAACCTCTCTCTTTATATAGCAATGAAAACAGGAAACTGTACAGCATAATGCTAATACAAATGGTATCATAAAATCCCACTTCAAGAAGATTTCAGTTAAAAAATAAAAAGTAAATCAGTCTTAAATATACTTGGTTAACAGAAGTAAAAAATACTTGACATCAGATTGTTCTACCTCATTTGGACATAGCCAGTGTTTCTTACTTATCAGAGATCCATTGCCAGTTTTCAGAACATATATTACAATGGCAACTGTTCTGTAATGGCATCATAAATACTGTGTGAATACACACAGTGTGTGTATTCACAGTGTGTGAATTCACTGGTGTGAATGCACTACCTGATGAAGTTCTTGAAGCCAGTAAGTGATGGCAAGGGATATCTTTGTTTTAGACTGAGAAACAGTCAGAGTTTAAACAAGTGATAACAACACTGCTCTCCAGTGAGTGTCAATTAATGCTTTAGGTAACATCCTGGGATGTCCAAGGCTATTTTTTTCTGCTCCTCAGTAACTGCCCAAGACACTGGGTGCCTCACTGTTCAGCCTGAGTTTGTTAGTTGCCCAAAGTTAGCTTTCAAATACCTTTAGAAACCCTGAGTCTGGAAATTTGGTGACTAATTTCTTGCCTGAGATACTTTATGATCTAAATGCGTTCAAAGGGATCTAAATGCCACCTAAGTCCTGGAAGAGGAATTATCTTTCTCTCCCAAAAATAAACAAAACCATTTTTGCCAGGACTGTGCACTCCTCAGTGAGAGCCTAATCATAAAGCTGAAGTCCTTCACCTTCTTGTATACCTTCTTGCTGGGAACCGTGTAGTGGTATTCCTCTTCTAGCATAGCAAGATGGATGAAGAATGTGCCTACCGAGTGATGCAAGGATCTAGTGTTAGGGGGCTACCTTGTGGGTGCTATAGGTTCAAACATTGTCAGAGTCTCTGATCCCTGTGGGAGCACTGCAGAAAAGGGTTAGAGTGCGTTTTTGCCTGTGCTTTGGAATGAATGCTTTTTGAATCTGTTGTTTCACTTTTTGTTCATGTGGTGTGAGCCAAAGGAGGCCTCCTCTTCGTCTTTTGGATACCACTACACCAAAATTGATTGGGCACTCGAACCGAGCAGATTGAGGTGGTCCATGTGCAGTGCAGAAGTGTCAGGGAGCTCAGATAGACTATGCTTCTGTGGAAGATCTGGGCAGCTGTCTTTGCAGCACACAGTCTTTGGAGGTGTCGTGATTTAATTCTAGCCGGCAACCAGGACCACACAGCCACTTGCTCACTCCTCCCATGGTGGATGGGGGAGAGAATCAGAAGAGTAAACGTAAGAAAACATGTGAGTTGAGATAAAGACAGTTTAATAAATAAAGCAAAAGCCACGCACACAAGCAAAGTGAAATAAGAATGGGCTTGTACAGCTTGGAGGAGAGAAGGCTCCAGGGAGACCTTACAGCAGCTTTCCAGTATCTGAAGGGCACCTACAAGAAAGCTGGAGAGGGAATTTTTACAAGGGCATGTAGTGATAGAATGAGGGGTAATGTATTGCCAACCCTAATGAAGGGTCATGAAGACGATTAAGTGACTGAGCACCTCCCATATGAGGACAGACCGAGAGAGCTGGGACTGTTCAGTCTAGAGAAGAGAAGGAACAGGGGGTATCTTATCAATGTATATAACTACCTGAAGGGAGGATGCAAAGAGAATGGAGCCATGCTCTTTTCGGTAGTGCCCAGTGACAGGACAAGAGGCAATGGATGCAACCTGAAATACAGGAGACTCCTTTCAAATGTAAGAAAAGACTTTACTGTGAGGATGATCAAGCACTGGTACAGGTTGCCCAGGGAGGCTGTGGAGTCTCCATCCTTGGAGATACGCCAGTTGTCCAGGTATGGTCTTGGGCAACTGGGTCTAGGTGTCCCTGCTTGAGCAGAAGAGTGTCAGACCAGATGACCTCCTGAGGTCCCTTACAACTTCACCCATTCTGTGATTCTGTGGAGTTTATGCAGCTGAAAGAACCACATTCCCTCAGGAGTCCTAGTGGTATGAGAAGCCCCAAGCCAATAAAGATGACATGCCAGAAGTATGTCTGTGCAGCACAGTCATGTACACGCTGGGTCAGCTAGCCAGCTACACTGGCCTGGCCAGAGTAAGCTTTAAGATAGCCATGGACCATGAAGTGAGGGCAAATCTCACAGCCAATGCAGGTTGATGCTTGTCACAACAATGACAAAGAACAGCTTTTGAGGACTATTAGCCAGACTTAATGTTTACAGTAACATGCTTTTTCATAAAGAAAGGGGTCAAATTAGGAGATTGGGCTACTGTATTTTCTTTCTTCAGCAGTTGGGGATCACAACACACTCTTACCATGTAAATGAAGGGTGAAAAAACAGATCATTTTACACTGTTTTTTGAGCGGACAGTATTACAGCACAGATTGTGTTGTGAAACAAATAATAGCTCTGCAGGAACCACGACTCTTCCCATGAATCATTCTGTCCCCCCCTCTCCCCTTCCCATGTACCCATTCTTTTTGTAGTTTTTCTTAAAGGTAAATATCTCCTAAATGGGAATGTCATACTAACTGAATGGCTGGACTTAAAAATGGCTAAAGTTGGCTGTTTACTAGCTACAATTTTATTTAATAAGTAGTGACTGATAATGGTTATTTGCCTTCCTACTCGGAGACAGAAAATACACTTTAAACATAAGCATATGCATTGTCAAAATTATAAACATACCCTTTCCCTAAAGTGCCAAATAGAAATAAAAGTCATAATACACCTCCAATATCAGGAGAGAAATTGGGGTGGAGGGCCTGGAGAGATGGGGTATATGTTTTTCTGCATAATGTTATGTTAAAAACAGCTACGAGTGAAGAGAAATTACATATGGAGCCATGCTGACATTTACAGAAACTGTTGTGGAGAATCTGAAGCATATAACAGAGAAAATAAAAAATTAGGAGTTAAAAGGTTACATCACATTTAGAAATCGAAGGAAACAAGTGTTGCGGTCCATGATAATACAGGTGGAGAAAGGATTACGGGTGTGTCTAAGGACTGCTTGGAGAGCATTAATGGATGTTGTTTCCCTGTAACTTTCAATGGACGATTTGTCAAATACTCCCTGATGTGTGTTTCGAAGTGAGTGCTTCTTTTTGTGCATCCAAGGTGCTCTGTTCCTATTCCCAAGGGCTGATTTTGCTTCCTGGAGCAAAGCAGGAGCAGTCATGAGTTTGCCCTGACTTCCAAAGGCTGGAGTAGCCTTTTTTGGACTGAGCCTAACATCCAGTGATTACAACACAAAGTGATGACAAAATCTTATTTTTCCTGAACCCCTATCCTGGGATCAGGGACACAGCAGCCAGGTCAGCAGTATAGCACAGAAAGATAATTTTAAGCAAGAAAAATGCTCTCTAGCTGCTGAAGCCTGCTCCGTCTCTCCTGCAACGCTCAGTGGCTGGCCACGATCTGGCCCGAGGTACATTCACTCGCAGTAACACTGACAGACATTATGATGTGTCACATATCACTTCGCAGTAATTTCCTGGATTCAGCAATTATTTCACTAATGTTTTGTTTCAAGTCTTCAAAAGCGTCTAAGTGTCCAGATTTGATTTTTCATGCATATAAGCAGTCTTAAGAAGCTGTGGCACTTTTGTACAAAAGATGATGTTTCAGGAGCTCACTGCAGCATGAATATCTACTATAAGTATTATTTCTGTGTTTGTGCTCATTAACATGTGAAAAGGGAACATCTGAATGCACATATATATTCCAAATATTTTTCTGAGAAAACATTTTTTCAAATTATTCTCACTGACTTATTGAGATGCCATTGACTTATGAATCAGCAACAAACAAGTGCAAATTCCTATGAAAAAGGAAAAGGGAAAAGGAAAAAAGGAAAGAAGGAAAGACAGGACAGGTGAGGAGAAGAAAAGGAAAAGGAGAAAAAAAGAAGAAAAAGAGATCTGTCACACAGAAGAGTGAATATGAGCTTTAAAACAGTTTAAGAACTGGTCACAGGAAAAACGTGAAGTAGGTACGGCTTTGTGTAAGAGATACAAAAACAAATAAGACATTCAACTTGTTAAAAGACATTTCTAAGCGCTTACACTTCTAAAGTACCACCTCCAAAAGAAAACAAGGTTTTCCTTTCAGTAAGTACATAGCACATCAAGGCTGATCAATTTGTTAACTTGAATGTTCGAGAGAAGAGAGATTACAGCAATAAAGGTTCTGACATGTAAATTAAAGTAGTTGGTTTAGACTAAAAGAATATTGTAAAACGCCAGCCGTGCCCGACTTTGTAGACAAATTCTGCAGGATTTTGGGGGGAGTTTTGTGATCGCATAATTAAGGACTGCGAGGGTGTGAGCACACCCGGGTTAGAAGGAGTTTTGTCGCTGATTTTGTGAGTGCAGGTTTAACTGCACACACAGCCCCAGGAACCCTGTGTTCCCGGGCAGACTGGGGGACAGAAGCTTCGCCGTTATAAAAGTTTTAACTGTTCCCCAAAGACAATCCAGTGAGGGCTTTTGGACTGGAAAATTGCAGGGTTTAGCCCAAATGTGAGGAATCTTTGGGTCCTTGGTTAATTACGATCTGCTTTGTTACATTAGCAGAAATAGTGCTAGACAAAAAGAGACGGTTATTCTCTCGAAGATAATGCGCCCTTACTACTATTTTATTTGTATTCTTCCTCCTTAAAATTAGCCACTGCTTATAAAGTATCCACAATAAATCCAAACAGTGGGATGGAGACAGAGATTGACTAAGTGAAACCTGCCCTAAGTGTGCACCCAAGAGATCAACAGAAATCAATTGTTTTGCGGAGGTAGGTGGTTATACATAAAAGCTGAGAAAAATCATACTGGAAACCACGGGAACACTTTCAAGTGGGAAAATTGGGGGTTGCCTACTGCATGTGCCCTTGCTACTGGAGAGCGTGTGTATGTGTGTGCGTGTGAGTCACTGAGAGATACCGAGAGACAGAGGGTGGAAGAGAGAGAACAAGGGAACGGGGGGGAAAAGAAAAAGGGAGGAAAAAAAGAAATCACTAGAGACACACAGATGCAAAAGTACAATGGTTGTATTAAATTATTTTGAGCTTTTCATACAACTTACATAATTCTCAAGTAGAAGAAAATAAAGCCATAATTTATGCACAGTTCTCCCTAGCAAGTAAAAAAAAAAAAAAGAGGTTATTTTTACAACCCCCTATATTGATTGTATTTTTAGAACACTTTCTAAAATAAGTGGAGAATTCAATCCTACTCTCTGAGGCATGTCAATTTGTGCCCACATAGTGGATGGAAAGATTGAACCCTAAGTGCAGATCATGATATTCTGCTGTGATAAAAGCTGTTTCTGTTTGCTTTAACACTCATGCATAGTGGTAAATGCCACCTGTGACACATTGGGATAAGTATAACTATCTCTATTGCATCCAGTGATTGCAATACACTGAAAGTTGTTTCTGAAAGTTACTTGACTTTCTCTACTTAAGTAACTTGATTTTCTTCAAGCGTTTTAAGACAGGAGAAGGCAGTCAAGCTATAGATACAAATAAATTTCACTTGCCAGGAGTTTTTTTCAGAACATGATACTAATTAACAAAAGATAATACATGTCCTAACAGAAAACCAGTCTGTGATCTACTTCGGCATGTACTTATTTCTAACCCTGTTCATGAAAAGCCTTGCACTCTTGCTTAGATCCTTCTTAATTGTGCCTGTAGGCATTGCTTAAGCAGCACTATGGTAAACATCCATTCACCCAACCACTGCTCACCATATGTTTTTACGCATGTAGGGAGATGTATATATTAATAATCAAGATCTGGTCAGAAAAGCATCCTTCAAGCCTACTCTTTTCATTATCTCCCAGACTCTGCCCTCTTCTTGTACCATCAAATGAAGTTGTTTCCACTATTATTTAAGTCACTGTGGCTCTGAAGGCAGAACCAGAAGCTGCCAGAACCATCTAAATCAATGAAAATCTCAAGGTGTG
Source organism: Dromas ardeola (assembly GCA_013398915.1). Lineage (NCBI taxonomy): Eukaryota > Metazoa > Chordata > Aves > Charadriiformes > Dromadidae > Dromas > Dromas ardeola. Next base: position 189,568 of record VYZM01001183.1, on the reverse strand, counting down.
TCACAACATTCCAGTACCTAAAGGGGGCCTACAGGAGAGATGGGGAGGGACTCTTTATCAGGGAGTGGAGCGATAGGATGAGGGGTAACGGCTTTAAACTGAAAGAGGGGAGATTTAGATTAGATCTTGGGAAGAAATTCTTTACTGTAAGGGTGGTGAGACACCAGAACAGGTTGCCCAGGGAAGCTGTGGATGCCCCATCCCTGGAAGTGTTCAAGGCCAGGCTGGATGGGCCTTTAAGCAGCCTGGTCTAGTGGGAGGTGTCCCTGCCCACGGCAGGGGTGGTGGAACTAGATGGTCTTTAAGGTCCCTTCTAACCTGAACCATTCTATGATTCTATGATTATCTTCCCAGATATAAGGGCTATAAGATTGCTATGCTGCCAGTGACACATTTCTTTTGTATGGTGTGGAAACTCAGAGAGGGCAGCAGGGTGGCAGACTGCCTTCCCATGAAAACTTGTGCAACTTTTCCAACTGTCTTTTCATCCTCCAGGTGTGTCTCCTGCTTCAGAAAGCTGTTCATTACTGCGGACCTCCCAAAGAAGCCTGTGTACATGTTTTTGATTGACTGGTGGCTACTGCAACTATTATTTATTAATCAACTTTTCGGGTGGGGAACCATCTGTCCTGTTTGTCTGGGAACTCACATGCTGAGGTTCTGGTCTACACATGGAGCTCCTGGACACAGTGCCAGCCCATGTATTATGAATTACATGGCAGGAACAAATTCTCTTCTTCTCTAGCCGTGCTGGCTGTCCAGGTCCTTGTCTGCCATAAGGATGGAGAACTGTCAGGTTCCAGCTCCAAAAATCCTTCCTGCTCCCTCCTCTGTGCTGCAACCCACGCTGGCCTAGTTTTGAAGCGTGCTGGATAATGGGTACGAGCAGCTATAATTTCCTTCCCTTGTAAGATAATGTGCCCTAATATTAATATTTCTAATATTAATTTCTAGACGACCTCAAGCTTTTTAGCAATTTATTAAATCCAGGTGGGCACTAAAGAAATAGTGAGTATTGGCAGGCCCTCTGATAAAAATAAATAAGTGAAAATGGTGGTTCTTGAAAATTTTGCTGAGAAACTATTTTTGTCCTTGGGCAGCGTTTTGTTACTATGCTTGCGTGCCTCGGTGTGTTTCCTACTGAGCTGGCTATATAGTTCTATAGATATAACAATACATACACACGCATCCATTATCTATATATCTCTTGTTTGCTAAACCTGAAGTAATTTATGTAATTATACACATAATGTATTTTATCCAAATACACAAAGAAGATTTTTTTTTTTTAAATGCCACTTAGAATCTAGATTTAACTTAAACCACTACTTAGTCTATCTTCCTTAATAGGATACTAAAAAGGAATTTTATGACAACATTATCAGTAGCATTTTGCTGATAATTAGAATAACAATAATAATACTGAGATATTTTTTCAGTAATAATGGTGTTATTAATGAGATTTTTATGAAAGACAGACTTCTTTAGTATAATTATGAAAATTGATCTTTTGCATTTTACTTATTCACTGAAATCAGATAAGTGGCTTAACTACATGTATTATTTCTAATAAATATTCAAAAGAATGCATTTAAACAAGGCACCTCATTCTATTCTTGCTCATATTCCTTGCATTTAAATAAAAGTGTAATTGCTCTGCTTTTTTAAACTGCTAGTTTGGATTAGCTGTCTAACCTGTACAGTGTAGCTGTTTGCTGTTTGCATTTTTAATAGCTTTATTACCATTTGGTGAAGCCTTAATTTCTCACTCCCTTGAAGAGTCCTGCCTTTAAGTCAGCTCTACAATTTAACCAGCAATAATCTGTCAAGATAAGATAAAGACCTACACCAGATGAAATGCAGTATTTTTGTGTAGCATTCTGTCATTGTTAAAGGAAAGATCTGAGAATGTCAAAATGTAACACCTGAAAGTTTAATAAACTTTGTAGCATAATTTTACAGTTCACATTTTAAAATAAATTGTTCTAGAATACATTAGCTTGTTCACTAGTGAAATCAGTTAAATATCTATATAAATATGTTTGGGTGAAGGGAGCCAGCAGTTTTTCAACAAGGATAAAAGTTCTTTCAGTTTTCAAGCCTCAGATTAAGTCATTTCTAAAAATCCTTGCTTCAATTCAGTTCTATTAACTCTGCAGTTTCCTTGTAACTCCTTCATAATATTTGGCCATAACATCACTGCAGAGGTTCATTAAATATTGCAAACATTCTTTTTTTTAGAGTTGCTAATATTGAGGTAATTGAAGTGAAGCGTGCTTAACTCCTCACTTTCAGGGCTCGAGCTGCTCTTCGAGTATTCCAGTTTCTTTTCACATTCCTGTTTCACCTATTCATGCAAGTAAGTTTTGTTTTTTTTTTTTTCTTTTTTAATTAAAAGAAACATATGAAGATGAGGCCCTAAATCCATGTGAAGGTAAAATAGTAACTGAACCGTGACAGGTATATATGAACCAGTATATTTATAGAGACACAAGAATGAAGAATGAGTTTCTTAGTTCTGCCTTAGCAGAACCTGCTATTCCACATGCAAATGGACATTAATGCCTTTCATCTAACCAGGCGTATTCAATGAAAACAGCAGAAATGTAGGCGCTGTGAGCTGCTCCTGGGTCCATGAGAGTAGATACAAGGTCAGGTAGGTGGTCGGGGAGGGAAGACCAGAGCACTGTGCGTGGGAGTGTTTGGGCAGCCTCCTGTCCAAACCCTGCACCCCTGAGCCCTCTGGACAGCTTGGGCTGTGCTGGGATCTTTTGCTGCACAACCCAGGAAGGGAAGTAGCTTTAGGATTTCACATCCTAGGTTTTAGAGTGTTGTGGTTTTTTTTTTTTTGAGTGACTGAACTGTCACGAATGTTGCTTTTTCCTTTTTTTTTTTTTTTTTTTTAATAGAAAGGTGCAGTAAAATAAAAAGTAGCTGTTTGCAGGCATTCAGCCCAGCTCACTCCTTAGGCTCAAGCTGTTGTCTCTCTCTGCAATGACCAGCCCTCTCCTCTTAGGTTGGTTAAACTTTCCCAGGGCAGCTTTGCTAAAACGTACGCTTCCATGAAATGGTTCCATTTTGATGAACCAACATTTTGCAGTGAAAAAAAAATCTGATTTGCTGCCAAATTCCTCAATCTGTTTAACTTCAGTATTCTGTCTTCCTGGGCTAGTTCTACACCGAGCTATATTAAGCAGCAGCCCGAAATGCTCTTTTGGAGGGCTCTGAAGTTTTGGCACCACAGACCCTGTATTAATTACAAATACTGTAGTACAGTGTATTTCCATTTCTCACAGTCAGTGATTTATGAACTGCAGAGCCATCATTGAACAGACTTTGACTTACGAGAACCAGGCCCTGCCTGAAACTGCAAAGGCTGTTAATAATTTAGCTTTGCTTTGACACAAACTTGGTAGTTCTGTGGGCCTTGGTTATTAGTTACGAGGAGCAGAATCCTATTTTTAGGAGGAAAGATATATCTGCAATAAATACATCCACTGTGTGCTTCATCAAATGCACTGCTGTCAAAAAATCTGTTCAATTTTAAGGTTAAGGCCATAGGACTATTCTGTGTTGCTCACATGAGAAAGGCCTATAGGATGTGGCCAGGAAAAGCACCAAGATACAAAACTCACATTTAAGAAATAGATGCACCTAAAATTAGGCTCTGAAGCCCATTGTTAAGGACTTAAGAAATATTTAGGACTTAACAAATATTTAGTAGTGGCTGCTACTTCATGGCAACCACAGAAGGAAGCTCAGTGATAGTCATTACCCCTATTCCATAAACAGTAGTATGTGATAATGTCAATAGCAATTCTAGCACTGATGCGTGTCGGGGAATTTTCCCATGACAGTGACGCTGATTACTGGCCTGGCTTATAGCTGCTAAAACACGTTTTAAAGGAAGCTCAAAATATGTAAATATTTTCTAATTTGACTTTGCAGGGTGACCAATGTTTTTTTTCTACTTGGATATTTGGGAGCTAAAAATGGGAATAAAGGCAGCTTACCAACAACGTCACAAGCCCATAGTCTATGAAAAGTCATGAGAGAGCCTGCAGCGGGTGCAGCCCTAAACAAATGCTGAATGTCTGTGTGTCTGCTTGAAATATACTTGCCACAAGCACAGGTCTCCATTGAACAAAGCATTTAATCACATTCCTAAGTTTACAGTTGTGCTGAGGGCCTGATCTGTGTCTCAAGGACTTTTTGGAATTGCAAACTGCCATTCCGATGCTCTGTCTCCCTCTGGGAGATACAGTTTAGACCAGCGGAAAGGGTTCTTCGGAGGCTGAATTAAATCAGCTCGCAAGACCACAGATCACGTAGGGGCAAAAGAGCTCATCTACCGGCATCAAGGGCCAGGAGATCAGCATCTCTTGCACAGAGGCTTGAAGCTGTGTAAGATGTCCCCTCTTACCAGCCATACGAAGTGAAAGCGGTATGGTGTGGAGATGCTGATCCCTGACCATCACGGGAGGTTATGGCTTCAGCATCTCTGGCTGTGTGAACTATCCTGTAAAGCATTTTGGTAGAAAGCAGCCAGGTTAAAGCCAGCTGCCTGACTCACCCAGGCTCATGCCAGCAGATTTGCCCGCAGAACGGCAACAGCCCAGGAACGGGCTGGTGACACCCTCGTCTCACGCAGCTCTTTGCACAGTAATTACCGAATTTTAAACTGATTATTTTCTTCACAGTCTGAAGGGAGGCATGGATACGAACATCTCTTCATACTAGCAGCCCAAGCCTGCATCGACCTGTAAAGCATTTGTACAAACGTGAATGAAGAGGGAAGGAAGGGCAGGTAGAGCTTCCCACCGAGCAGGAGGAATGATGTGCCCAACAGAGCTGAAGCCAACTGGACTTCAAACGTGCCTAAAAGCCTTCCTGAACTACGACCTTACAGCTGCTATCTCAAAACAGTCTCAAAACAGCATCTCACATCCCATGTTTTAGACAATTCTCTCCACAACAAAACAACCTGAGTCTGAGACTAGTCGAGGCTGGAAGCATGTGTACATTTGAGGTTAATGTAATGGACTTCTTGTCTGTGTATCTCATGACATTTTTTATTTTTTTAAAAAGCAGGAGCACTACCCCACATGTGTATGATGTGAGGGCATGTGTCAATTAAAGGTGTGAAAAATTATTACAGCCAAAGGCTCTGACTAGAATAACCACAGAGAAACCAAGAGGCTCGTGGTTCAATAACGAGTTCATTCAGAAAGTCACAAGGCAGTGTGACAGCTGGAGTGAGGAAAGACTTGTGGCAATATTTTTTTAAGAATTGTATGATGAAAAAATAATAATAAACATTAACAATGTTTTTGTTGCGGTTTTTTTTTTCTTTTTTCTTTCCCATGACATAAACAATAGTACTCTGGTCATAAGCCAATACCTGACAAAGGTCCAAGGTTGAAAAGGGTTTCTTTGAGCCTGTCTTCCTGCTATAATTATTGTAGGTTCAGAGGAACCAGATCTGGAGTGTTGTAAAACTCAACACAATGAACTTGACAGACAGCCAGATTTCTGTTTTCAGCCAGTTTAGGGTTACTATAATCTCATTATTATGCTTGAAAGACGACAAGAAATAGAATCTCAGGTAGCCGTTCTGTCTTTACTCAGCCGCATCTTCTCTTTTATGCCGATTTCCCTTGATTACCTGAACTAGTGAGGCTCGGTTTTCAACCACTTATCTTCCAGAAATAATCATCTGATCAGCCTTACAAGGTTCTCACTGCACTCAACGGTTTTAATGGGTCAAGCGTTAAATTAACCCTTTAACCATACCCCAGGAGAATACAAAACTTATTAAAAAACAATTTACTATTCAGTCATTGTTAGCTTTGCAGAGGAGAAGGAGTTCCTTACCCAGCTTTGCTTGTGTTCCCTCCACTCATGTCCTGTTTTACTGCATCTTTGCCCTTACTAATACAAAAATTCTTTTTAAAGCTTCTGCTTAAGGAAACTATGTTCTGGTTTCTTACTTCTACAAAAGCATAAAATGAAGCCATAGGAAAAGTGGTGTGTATCTTACGTTGTATTTTTAGGCAACTTCTTACAAAAGTTAAATTAATTTTTCCATGTATGGAAAAACGCATCTGCAAAAATTTGACTCGTGTCAGTCGATGTCGTATTACACGCAGAATTGTAAGGTTAATGAAACTCCGGTGGACCCATCTAGGTGATGGAAAGGGTTTGCAGCTCTCTCTGGCACAGGAGAGTATTTGCGCCAGCCCCACCTACAGCAGGGAAGAAAAGAAGCAAGAGGTCACTTACTGGTGTAGATCTGTGATGGTGTGAAGAGCAGTCAGCAACTGTGCTGTTGCATCTAGCCTCCCCAGAAAACTCCGAAGTCCCCTCTGGGAGGAGGCTGGAGGCAGGAGCCCAGGCAATGCTCTCTGGCTTCATCCTTCCCTAGGACAGTGCCCAGCCAGCAGAAATATACCTTCTGCCCTGACTGATCCCGAAGCTGGGGAAATCGGGGGAGGTGTGAGAGGTTGTGGCTCTGAAGAAGCAGCCTTGGCAAAGCTGCTCCTAGGAGTAGCTCTGCACCATCAGGAGGGGCTTGAACAAGAGGCAGATGGCAGCAATGGCTGTACCAGACCTCAGTTGTTCTTGGGAAGCCAATGCCCTCTGCACACAAGAACTGCTTTAGCAGAGCAGCCTATCCATTCCACAAATGGGGAAATTCTCCCTTTCAGCAATACTCCAACAGCAAAAAGAGGGCAGAGCAGCAATATTTCATGTAAACCAAGGCCAGAGAGAGCCTGAATTTACTAGCTGTTATGAATGAAGGGTGTGCTCCATCCCAGCGCTGCTTCTTACAATGATAGCATAGTAGAGATGCCCAGGGTGTAGATCTAGCCTTGCTATCTTCAACCAGTACTTGCTCACACAAAATTCTCACTGCCGTTCACAGGGGTATTGCCAGGAAATGACTTGAATGAAAGATGTTGTTTTTTTTTTTGCAGAGCAATCTCATAAGACACTTTCATCACCTTTAGTTTGTACAATCCCCAATCTGATCTTTGATGATCTTTGATGACAACTGGAACTGCTTACGGGGCTTTACTAGCTCAGGTTAGTAGTCATCAAAGGAATGTCAGGATTATAAAATCTACTATGTGTGTGTTTGTCATTACTGTGCATGTTAGTCATTACGTGTCCATAGAAGAATAATGTGGTGATTTCAGTCTGTTCACAATATATTGGTCCTTTACAACGGAGGAATGGAAAGAAAGAATGAACAGTGCCTAAAAGTTAGATGGTGTAATGATTTTGGGTATAAGGGCTTTTAAGAGACTTGGCCAATGCCAAGGACATTGAGCACAGCCAGCCCTGCTGGGCAGGGCACTGCCGATAGTTAACCAAGAGAAAAATTAAAAAGAGGAACACGTCTTGGGCCTCATCCCTCTCCAAAACTTTGGCATCCTACTGGGGTCTACAGTGAAGGTGCTTTGCTGTCTCCAGAGTCCTCCCACAGTGAGGCATGTTTCTTGTAAAAGTAGTATACTATTAAAGGTCATCACTACTTCTCTTCAAAATATAGGCATCAGAGAAGACGGGGTGGTGACTTTCCATATCATTCCTTGTGGTTAGGATCTTCCCCCAGGACACCAAGTGTCAGGGTTTCGTGACTCCCTCAGCTTGCCGGTGTGTAGGCCCTGACCTTCTTCCTACCAGTTCTCCAATCATCAGTCCACAAACAGGTGTCCTTCAAGCAGAAAAAGTTATCTCAAAAGATGTTTTTCACCAGTAATCACTAAAAGAATGTGTACACCTGGAGTTTTACATGAGAGTGGTGGTTGTGAGTTACATTTTTTGCCAGTTTCTGTGCAAGGTCTACTGACAAATATCTGAGACAAACCAATATTATACATATATTGAAGATGGGCTTTCACTGAAGAAAAACAATAATGAAAAAATAAAATTAGATGTTACAAAAAGCACAATGACAATTTCCACAAATGAAACTAAAAAGAAAAGGCAAGATTCAGGTCCCAAACATAGGCACGCAGTGTCGCTTCAAGGTATTCTCCCTATTCCTTGGTCAATCATTTTAGATGCCAGTTTCAGATGCTGGCAGACATGTTAGAAAGCCTCTCAGATACCTATATTCCCCTGTAGTGGCAGATGGAGGCACCTAAAGAGAGACCCTACATGCATAAAGTAGATCTAAACATTTCCATTGAGGCAACTGAATCCCATGCCTTGATTTTTTCACCTTTGATCCCAGAGCCTTGATTATTTTAATCCTAAATTAATACCTTTTTTTAAAAAAAATATTTTCCATCAATTTCCATTTGAGAAAAAAACATTGTTATTGTTATTGTTTCCTCTTCATCAGTAGTACTGCTGCAGACCCTCTCACAAAAAAAATGAGCACATTACTGTAAGGTCAGCAGGGAGTAGAAGTTTGTATGGAGCCCACGTCACTATATGAGAAAAGAGGAAGACAGTAACGTGAAATTTAAACTGGTTCTAAAGACAAATTAAATCCGTCTAGATTTTAGAGGAAAAACAAATAATTTGCATTTATAGTCTTGGGTATGTGAATGATTAATAAAGAGAAAGGGCAGATTCAGGACAAAATAAAAGAGGAAAAAACTGCAGATTACAAGCCTTTATCAAAGCATGTTTCTGAACAGCCACACTTCAGTGTAACAGGGTGATAAACAAAAATCATATCCAACTTCTCGTCAAGGAGCTAATGCCTTTCCAAGCTTTCTGGAAGATTCTTGGGAGCATCTTATCCCCTGTGTGTGGCCTGTTTGATGCAACCTGAACATCTGCAGCTCTTCACCCAAGGCTTCCTTTGTAGACAACGGAGAAAAAAAGGCACGTCTAAGGAGCAATTTCTCTCAATCATTTTAAAGATGTACTTTAAAGATGACTTGTGCCCATGAAGAATGTGGAAAAGGGAGAAAGTCACAGAGTATTTGTAGGGCCTTGGTTTTGTCGATCAAACTATGTAATTATTAATGTGAATGCTATTGAAGGGGCACTCTCAATTTCAGAGTCTGCTTTTCAGCAAAATTTCTAAGTAGAGCTAATGCCCTGCCGGGAGACCATTGGGTCTATCCAGCTCTCCCAAAGGCGTAAAATGCCTTAAACTTGTCAAATATAGGATTCTTCTCTAAATATTATCACAATGTAGCTCTGAGTAACCTTTAGATTAAAGACTAACATCTTATTTGCTTTAGCTTGAACGAAGTTTCCTGTAATTTAAGGGAAATGGCTTATAGTTAAAGGATAAAAAATAGCAGTAAACAGTACCCAAAAACTATATTAAAAAGTGCTCCTGAAGTAGGAGTAGTTTTCTTGTAGATACAAAGTACGTATGGTATAATACATAGCATGAAATCAGAGCAAAATCTTAGCAGTTTTCATATAAAACCTGTAGCAAAATAAAAATATATTGCAGTTGAAAATGTGCAACTCAGGCACAATATTTCTGTTTTCTAAAACTAATTTTCTACTTTGCACACACACAGAGCTTTATCAAACTGAAAAGACCTTCTTTAAGTTGACAGGTTTTTTTAGGTTTTTAAAAGGAGTACAAGCATTTACCTGCATAGCTATGTTGTAATTCACCTTGAAAAGCAAAAATGGGTTAAAGAAAGTTCTTAGTAAATTTGATTCAATCTTTTCCACTGTTAAGACAAAGATTTTAAGGATGAATAACCTGACAAATAATCAAAGCATAACCAGACAAACTATTTTTTATGTGTGGCTGATGGCAAATTCCACTTGAATTGCTGGGCTCCCACAAAAATCAAGTCCATGAAAAATTTGTGTGCAAGCTCTTTGAGTCAGAAGTCAGATTTTCATCTATTTGTGCAGTATTTGTATGCTGAAGGTCAAGGTGTCATATAAACAGGTAAAAACGAGGAGTGAAACCTTGGCCCTACTGAAGTTATAGCATTATTTCCAATGTGTAATTTCTCACATCAGATTTAAGCTGTCTGAAATTTGGCTATCCAGACAAAACTACTTGCCTAAACTCTTTCTGTAACCAAGGGACCTTAGAGGGTAATTCACCACATCCTCATATCAGTATCTAAAATATGTGACCCTCTTTGTCTCCATTGGCTATAGCAGGGGCATAGATAACTGGCTTAGACTGGTCATCCAGATTGCTGAAGCCATCATCTAGATGGCTGAAGACAGGTAAGAGGTAACCTACTCCCCATGAGGGTACCGTTTGCTGCTAAGATAATGTGAGTGGAGAAAAATTTCAAAAAACTTCAGTGGAAGTCAGTCCTTCTTTGGATGATGTTGGATTTTTTATGTATTGGGCAGTTTCTTACAAATTTTAATGAATCAAACAAAACTCTACACAGCCTTCCCATGTTCTCCCAGACACAAATACCCAATGACTCTGCTTGCAGAGGGGTGGCAGTGGAGGTAACAGATGGAGTTTGGCCTAGACTTTCGATCTGCTTATCCTTAGTAAAGCCCTACTGGGCAGAGGGCTCAGGAGATGAATCATTGTTGCAGGACACAGGGATGTCTGCTCCACTCCTGCTTCTCCTGCTGACCCCATGTGTGGCCTTGGGCAAACTGCTCCACCATCTGTTTCTTTGCCCTGCTTTTGTCTGTGCAGGGGATGGCTACAGGGCATTTTGCAGTCAGATGCAAGCAAGCTCTCTCCACACCCCGACCCAAAATGGCATGACCAGGGCGGTGTGGTGCCAAGCCTGAGGTAACATACCCAGAGCCATAGAAAGGCTCTTCAGCTCCATCTTCACGCTCTGTTAGCCGTAGTGACACCGCTTCTGCTCAGCTCGTGGCATCAGCAGAGCACAAGTCCAGGTAGACATATCTGTAGACTGTGAGCGCCTTCTTGCAGGAGTCTTGTGTCTTTGCTTCCATGCACGTAGAACAGGGAGCGCAAAGGGATCTGTAAACTCTGCCCTAGGGATTAATAGCACTGACTGCACGCGTGAGTCCGTTGGTCTGGCTAGCCACATGGTGCATGCACCCACGGGGTAAGAGCAGATGTTCCGTTAGGATGGTGGCATTTCTAATTAATCCTTCACTTCCTATAGAGAGCAGAAGCAGGCTTTAATTAACTATGGAGGTCAAATTTAAATTGATAATATAAATGGAAAATTGAGCGTGTTTATACCTGTGTATGTATCTCTGTGTACTTACACAATGTACTTAACCTTGTTTCCTGAAGTGATGAAACAAGAAACTTCCTTGTTCCTGTTTCCTTCCCCCCCTCCTGCTTTCACTTGGAAATTTTGGTTCAGTCAAGAAATGCAAACATCTTGTCTTTGAAATCAGTGAGTTCACTTACTACCCAGGACGAAAAAGTCAAAGAGGTACTGGAATCTGAAGCACTGCTATGAATAGATACTTAATATACAGGAATCCTGCGCCTCTCAGCTATTTATTCAGAAATGTTCTTAGAAATAAGGAACCAGCTTATCTTAAAATCCACTATCCATAGCAGGATAGCAAACCATTTTACAACAAAAGTGACTGTGCATATTTGTACTGAAGGGCCTAACCCGATGCATTACTCTCACGCCAAATTCCAGGCTTGCAGTCTTCCAACAAAGTTCCAAATGTTCAGAAGGGGGTCAAATAAATGCTGCTGGGGAAGATTCACAGGCATTACATAAACTGGACATTAAAAGGCAGGAGTTGCTAAAAAACAGGTCTCCCAAACTTCCCTTGGGGTAGGTGCTCTACATGTCTTTCCAGCAGAGCATGATCCATTACCCCATAACACCAAGGGAATGCCTGCAGGAATGCTCCCAGCAATGAGCTTCTCTTTCTCACGTGAAGGAGATTTTGTGTAGGAAAGCTGGTTCAGCTGTCTTAGGTGAGAAAAGCTTGTCATTCTCTTCACCAACCTGCCTTGAGCTCCTGATTCTGGGGCTTCACACAGTTAGGTCATGGCTGATATAAAAGCCAAATTGGGTTTCCCTTGTGTATGGTTTGCCACAGTGTAGTTCATGGTCTGTCAGACTTAAAATTGAACCAGGAGTTTGTGGAGAAAAGGACAAGAATGTCTTCAGTTTGAAATGCAGAGCAAAGGCTTGGAAGTCCATCCTTTGGGTTTGTAACAAGACCTGTTCAGTTTTGGCCCAACCTCTCTATTATGAATATTCAACCTTCCCAAACCCACGCTTGTTTAATGCTTGAACTTTGAGCCTGTAAAAGTAAGTACAAGCCACAGCTCAAGCTAAGACTCCATGTCGACAGGTGTAACAAGTGCATGCTATTAATGTTACTGTCATCTGTCTAAATGCCAAAATCTGAGCTTGCTTCCTTGTTCTTTCTCTTGAAAATACCCGCAGAGGAAGTACTGAAAGCGTAGAACCCAGGTGAAAACGAAGCACTCTTTCCTGCAATACCTCTGCTGTTGCATTTGTCCAAGATAATCCGGAAAAATGAGTAGAGTTTTTCTTCTCTTCCTTTCAAAGCTTCAGCCCTCTCCTTTCCCCCCCGCCCCAACTGACAAGATATATCTATCTATACCTTAGCTATGGGATCCAGGAATATGTGCTGGGTACACCTTCACTATAGGCAACCAGGAAAGACTGCTACAAGGTCCTCCCTTTGGAGAGTGAGAGGTTTGCCCCAGCATGGTGGTGGGTACCAGAGGGTACGTAAGTCAATTTAGCACAGCCACAGATTTCCTGGGGCTTTGAGCTCTCAGGCTGGCAGTGCAAGGCTGCCTCCAGGGAGCCCTGGCCTTGGGCCTCCCATCAGGCATCTCATCACCTTCCCATGACGCAAATAGCTGAGACTGTCTCACCTTCATATACGCTCGGTATATGTGCTTCCCAGGAGGTTTCTCTGCAGAAGAAGGGAGCAGTGTGTCCACCAACACCAAAATCATAGATGCATGAGCTGAAGACAAACAAGGAACAGCAGGGCATCAGACCTGATTTTCTGTATCACACATGCCTCTACATTTCATCCCATGGACCCAGGCAACCAGGTTAGTCACGCAAGCGTCTGACTAAGTGTCATAGATGGAGGAGAGACAGTATAAGGGGACTAAGGGATAGAAGCTGTAGCTGTGTCTGCCCTGAGGTCTGGAGGGCTGGAAAAACACAGACAAGCCAGCTGTAGTCCAGGTATGCAACTAAAAACAGCAGTGAAGGCTCAGCAGCGTGAACCCAATCATGTTATGACTTCACCACCACCACCACCACCACCACGAGCTACAAGCAAAGTCCATGAACGTAAGAGGCTTGGGTATGGTGCAGTCATCCCTCTGACATGAGCCCCACATGGAGAAAGAGCCCTTTGCAGGGGCTAGGGATGGTGATAGGGAAATACTCCTCTTGCCTACCCCCTGCACCACTTCTAAAGAGAGAGATTTGTCCCAGGCCTGACTCCGTGCTCCTGGTTAGCGAGCACGGCTACAAGCCCCACCCTGTTTTGGAGAAGGTCCTCCTTTCTATCCAAGGAGCTGCAAAGGCTTTGCAACAGAAGAAAAGCCCCAGTGAACAGGTAAGTCCTCAGATCAAAATAGTCCTCTGATCAGCTGTCACCTGCCCATCAGCTGGGCCCCGCATCTTTGCTCACGTCCAGCTGACCAGGCGATGTTCCGGCTTTCCATGTCGCTGATGGAGTGCTCTGCAGGACTTCATATGAGGGAGACTGTGGTGAGACCTGAGGCTATTGAAATGTTGAAGCGATAAATCATTCAGCTACTCAACTTTTCCACCATAGGCAAGATTCTCCTTCTTTTGCAGCTGGTCTTGCAAATTGTAGTTGTTAGGAAATGAAAGACATCAGGAAAGTCTGCTGAGCTAAATGGTTTTGTCATTCACCCCCCTCCCCTCCCTGCCTGTAAACTTAGGTTGCTGTGGTGACTGAAATAGTTGCCCTTGCTTGGATAGACCAGCACTACACAAAATCTACAGTCTTGTAAGAGTTAAACTTATGAGCTTTAACCATTAAATGTAAAATCATGTATGTCACTTTTGTAGGGGTGCTCACGCTTTCCCTATCAGGAAAAGAAAGTCTTTGCAAAGTTTACTCCCCACCCTCACCATTTCCTCTCAAAACTTTGTTCGGGTAAAAATTTGGGTTATCCTGCATACAGGTTTACTCTTGCAAAATCTCCTCTACAGCAATCAAATTTCATACAAAGAAAAAGAGATGAATATTATGGCGCGCTCCATTAGGGATCTGGGATTTCACAGCCTTCAGAGCAACATTTCCACGCGGCGTAAATTTGTTTGGAAAATAAGTCCATCTTTTGTTTGAAGTAGTTAATTACCTTGCTAGAGGAACCAAATGAAATAAAAGATTTATGGATCCCTCTTTCTCATAGCGAAGGAGAAAGTGATCTGTTTGCAGGAGTTATATTTTCAGGCACTTTGCTGAGACACCCCAACCCCCCTCGGTTGCTGACTGTAAAATAAGAAAACTATTACCCAGCTGGGGTAACAATAGGCTCCCACAGTGCTTTTCTGCTCAGCCCGCAGCTGCCAGTGAAAGTGGAAACTACAGCAGCAGGATAACATTCTTTTCTTACAGCCTGTTTCTATGGGCAAGGAGCCCTCCCACTGCTTCAATGTATTTTCTATGCAAAACTGTAGAAGAAGTGACATTTTAAAAGTTTTGACCTTTGTTTTTTTTTTTCTTTTCTCCACCCCCCCCCCCCCCTTTTTTTTTCATGAACCAAGGCATACATTTTTTAAACCTTCTGACAGGGTGTGTGTTAGGAACGACAATAGCCATTACTATAATAATAAAATGTTTCAAAATTTGAAAATTCTATATTGAGTATAGTGTACCGGTAACCTTTGTGCAGAAAAAGATAGTGATGAGAGATACAGAACTCTTCTGTTTATTGTCACAGGCAAACAGGTGATTTTGGCGGAGCTCACGCACCTTTGCAAGACAGTGTCTTCGAATGCCACATTTTCGTTTGCTGATTTCATATTTTAAGGCTAAAATATTAAAGGATTTTGCAGGGAAAGGTGTTTTTTTCCCATCACTCTGCAGGAAAAAAATGAAATATTAGCCAATTTTATTAAAATTGCCTTTTAAAAAAAGCATTTATGAAAGAAAAATCATTGGACAGAATAATGCTAGTGAATAATAGTAAATTAGCTACATATACATGTATCCAAATTATATGGATCTAATTTGATAGGAAATTGGCATAGTTCCCAATTAGATTACAAATACAACAAAAAATTTACCCTACCGGTTAGGACATAAAATAACATTAAATCTCAGGAAATGATAAAGGATGTTAGAAATGTAAAACATATTTTCCCAAACACAAGCAAAATAAATGAAAACTGTTCAAGTGAGACAGGCAGGGGGAAGGGATGCCCATGAGTCACTGAAGTGAATGCAGAACAGATTCCAAAAACAAGCCTGGCAGGTTAATCCATGTGAGAGTCTTCCATTCACTACCGATTCCCTCTGCTAGCTACCACCACTAGCTATCACCAGCTCACCCTTATGTTCACCGAGGGCACTGGTCCTGCTGTGGGTCCATCTATATGTCTATCTCTCCAGGTTTAACCCCACATTCTTTTCATACCCAACCCGCTCCTCTTCACGCATCGAAACCAACGGAAATTTGACCGATGCAAATGATGACAAATAGGCCAATCGGGCAGCAATGTTCTGAAATAACCAGGTTTAAAACCTGTTTTAAAATTCAGTAAGATTTAGAAGAGAAAGTAGAAAAATCCTGTGTTTTAAGCTGGTGGCTCCACTGGTGGATCGGTGAAGATCTATAAAGAGTTCTTGGTAACCTGAGCCCTCCATCAGAACAAGATATAATCATCTCTCACTCTACAACACACACACTGTAACCAAATCCATCATTAGCAAACTACATCATTCATCATTAGGCAACAATCTGCTATAAATTACAATGGGTCCATTAAAAGATTGTGAAACCTAACAAAAAAAAAAGCAAAAGCAAAAAAAAAAGCTCTCCCAGGAGGGTCTGCGTCAAGACAGAAAATTCTTTCAAGTCCCCTCGATCTGTGCCTGAGACACTATAAACTCTCAGGACACCCCATCCCCAGGTAAACAGGGCAAAGTAAGTCCTAGTTTCTACCTAAACTGCCTGTTTTTTTGTTTCCCTGGGCAGACCTGTGGGTTTTCAAACCTGAAGGTTTCTCTTTCCAGTCTGTGAAACAACAGCTTAAAAAAATATATTCAGAAACATTTTCGTGGCGAACCTCCCAGCGGCCACCCGCCCAGCGGCGACCCTCCCGGTGGCGACCCAGGGACCAGTGATGGCTCTGGAGAAGCCACCAGGGTACCTGCACCTTTCCTGAGGGCTCTTCCCGGGTTTGGGCACAGCACTCTGGAGGAGCTTCCTGCCAGAGCCTGCACACGCTGAAGGTGTTCTCCTTGGCTTTGGTGGGGGTGCAACCGAGTCAAACCAAGTTAGCATTTCGAAAGTGCGTCTCTCATCATCTGCTGTATTAATAGTTATTTGCATGTTATTTCCTGGTTTCTTTGCTGCGATATGTGGGTGCAGGCAGAAGAATTCTAAAGGATTTTTAGGCTGATAGTACTTCCATTATTCAGGACAATGTGCTATCCAAGGCAGGCAGCTATTTGGGATAAATAGCATATCCCCATTTGTCCAAAATAGCCAAATGTCTGGCATGAGTCATGCCAAACAGGCAGCTGCTCGGCAGGAGTGTAGTACTGGCATACTAAAAAGCGGAAGATATTGGAGGGGGCAGAGAGAGCTAAAGGTGGCACCAGGGTACAGTGGCAGAGGGTTTGTGGGGTCAGTAACACACAGCTATCACACTCACTGAAACTGTCAGATGATGCCATCGTAAATGTCAGCATTTGTCTGCAGTTTGCACACAACAGTTTCCAAGACACCACTCATCTCCTTAGTACTTAAAACAGGCGATAAACGAATATCTTGGAGGCCGCTATGTGGGAGGCGCTGGCAGGTATTACCTCTGGAGCACACATATTGCAAGTATTATATCACTGCCAAAGAAACACACCGGGCACGGACAGGAACGCCTTGAGAAACATTTCCTTCAGTAAAGGTGCTGCTGTGTGATTTGCGCGGCACAGGGTATTTCCTCAGCTCTCTGAGGTGGCTTCCTGAGAAGCAATGGCATTCACAAGGACGTCACAGGGAGGTAGGGAAATAAATTTCCAGGTGAGTAAAGGTATCCACGTCCTTATTTAGCTGCTGGGTCAAGCCATGTATATGCAGATGTGTGAGCATGGTGCATATCCGCTCTGTGCACCGGCACTCTCCTGCCCTTTCCAGACTATAGAGTCCCTTCCTCCCTTGGCATTGCATGAGTACTAACGATTTAAGCTGCAGATACTCCTGTGAAGTAGGTAATGAACTTCATTTCACAGAGAAAGAAACCAAGGCTGTAAAATTTGTGCCAGACCCGACGTTGCAAAGGAAGCATGGGGCAAAGTCTTGAATGAAACCAGCTACTGAGAAACTGTCTTCTCCTACAAGAATATCCTTTGTCACAGTCACTGCAATGCAAGCTCAGCAGGTGCCATTTCAAATTCAGTATCTCAGCCATCTACTTTTCTTTTAAAATAAATGAAAACAGTCCCTGGCATGTAGTAAACAGCTTGCCAAACTTAGGAATTCTTTAGCCTACATTATCTTTAGCACATTTAAGTGCCAAAAAAAAAAAAAAAAAAAAGAAACTGGGTAAATGTGTAGTTAGTCATGCTTGTAAAAATGTCAACGCTGTCAAAAATATTTGTGTGAAAATCATAAACAAAATCTGCTGCCATGAGGAGTTATTTGGTTCTTAATTATGGGACAAAATGACTTCTTTTTCATGAAGACTTAAAAAAAAGAGAGCTAACACTGTGATGGAAATATTGGCACAATCTTGACTCAGCTGCTTCCCCGGGGTAATAAAGTTGCTCCCAGAAAGAAGAGGATTATAATCTTCATAGAATACCTTAAAAATCCAGCTAGTGTGCCAAGCTAGCTTAGCAGGTTCCTAATAGGATGTGCAATCCTGCACCTCTAAGTATGTTTGGAAAGGTTCAGGTATTTAAAGAGGGGTGGTTCGTAGTCCTTTAATTGGCATTTCTGAGTGGATTTCTTGAACTGCAACTCTCAGATTTGCACACTTGCTTACAGAGGCTGGATAAGCATATTTTATAGCCTAAAAAAATAAACAAAAGCAGTAGGTCACCAGACCAAATCATGCAGGTCAGTGGAGAGGAATACCTATAGCTATCTTGAGGTTCGTGTTCACTGACCTGTGGGAACAGTTGGTGGTCCCACTTGATTTCTGAAGGACAGATGTCCTCACCAGCACACTACCACAGGCGGCAATGCTGTGGTCAGCAGACTTCATGGGCACATCCCAGGAATGAAACCCCACAGAGGGGGTTCACTGGGGCCAGGTACACTGCCAGGGCCTTTGCAGAATTTGTCCTCTCTTCCCCCTCCTTTTTTTGCAACTTCATAAAAGCAGACTTGCACTCTTACAACTTGTGGTTAATTGGGAAACTTTTACTAGTAAAGTCCCAGGGAGTGGAAGTGAGCATTCAATGGTATGGCCATTCAGAGACTTAATTTCCAAATCATGTGGTGAGTGCAGGCACTGCCCTCTTCCCAGAACAGAATCATACATGTTCGTGCATGGTTGTAAAGTATAATACTCACCAAATCAGTATCAAAACAGATAGAGGGCCAAGGCATTTATTTCTCTTGCACTGAACTTGCAAAGAAAGCTTGTTAAAAATAATGTCCAATACGGTCCTATGCAGCAGTGTTCAGGTTTCTCAAGAGTCTGGAGAAATGGCATTGAAACTTCTGTCACAATGTGGCACAAAACAAGTCACCAGTAAGAAGCAAATTCTAAAAAAGGCCGCTGCAACTGAAGCAATATTTCCTGCTGAGCTGTGGCGTTCCAAGGCCTCTTACAGAAATGGTTTCCCATCCCTTAATATCCCTGGGAGTTCAGTACCAATGTGTTATATTGCAAACCTAAAAGATTTCTTGAAAGAAAATGAAGATTCATAAAATTCATCCTTTATTAGTCCATTTCATGTCTCTCTCTTGTTATCTTCCCTGCTCATAGAATTTCAGATTACTGCTTGAAAAGGTAAGGGAAAACAATCTTATATTAATACTCACTAGATTTATTCATGGGGGGTTACGTTATCCTATTTTATAATTGAAAATATCTGCATGGAATCGAGATACAATCAAAACTCAAGAGAAAAGTATTTTTTCATATCACAAAAGGGATAAAACCTGAAGCAGAAAAATGTGACATTAAATGAACAAGGGCCATGTTATGTTGGCTCATTTCAATCATGTCTACCTTCATTCCTCTGAACAACTCTACTGAGAGAGTCCTGGTACCTCTTTCTTGCTATCACCATGAAAACAAGCTTTTGCTGGAAGAAAAAAAAAGGTGAGGCTCTCTTATGCACTGCCTTTAATGCTTACTTTTAATCAGATAGAGGAATTGCTGAAATATTTCATGCTTCCTGAAAAAAAAAGAGGTAGAACAAGAGCTGGATAACTTTGTGCCACCCGTTTCTGGTTTGTCTTGTGAAAAAATGGCATTGTTTTAACAATAAATTAGAGCAGATTTGTTACAGTGTTCAGGGAGTGTGAGGACTAGGGGAAAGGCAGATCAGGAATAAATGGATTAAAGAAGACAGTCTTCTAAGCAGAAGAAGAAAACATTGCCTGGAGATATTTCAATGTTAAGTAACACAAGCAGTAGTCTGTGGCCTGCCTTGCACAAAGGGCAACAGGGAAATGAAAGGTGCCTTCTGCCTCTGGTCATCCTTGGATGGGGCGAGGGAGGTCTTGAAAGCTCTGCCCACTGGTCAGGACATTCACCCCCTCCAGTGGCTCTGCCCATCCTCTTTACCCCCCCGAGTCAGCAGGAGGACACCTTGTCATCAGGCCAGCACAAGATGTGCCACTTCTGGAATAAGACAGCAAGACTGTCACGCTCTGAAATGCCATCTGCTTTCTGGTCTGTTCCTAGGACAGTAATAAAACATGTTGCCAATGGCTCACTCAAGGGAGCCCCAAAAGGCACCAGAATTTTTTGCTTCTCTTGGGAAATGGGGTCCTCCAAGGCCACCTGTTTCCAAGGTCCCCAGCACAAGGGCAAGCAAAGTAGGTTCTTTTACACAACAAGCAGTGAGAAGCTTGGCTCAGCATTGTTGAGAGCATCATCAAAATTCAACCTAAGCGTGATGAACTGTCAAGGTTTGTTTTCCACAGACAGGCTCTCAGCTCATTGTCCTCGGGTTGTTAAGTGACAGAAGAGGGAATCTTATATCCTCAGCTCTCTGAGTCATTACTTAAATGTTTCTACAAAACCCTGCCTCCTTCTGTCAGTTTTTTGGTGTCCTGAAATCCTCAGATCTTCCTTTCTTTACTGCCGACATTTTAGGGTCCAGAAGTTATGTCCTCTCTACCGGGCATGAGCAGTACCGCAAACATTACAACTAGTTCACACCGATGCAAAGGATGAGCAGAGAAGACGTGTGAAATAGCATACTGTGGGTATGTTTCCTGATAGGAAGAGTCACTGCCATCCCACTAGTCCATACACTATCCTGGTGAACCCAGGAGTAAAGCTTTTTCCTTCATCTTGTCCCATTCTTCCATTGCTATCCCACTTCCAGCCAGGATATCAGAATAGGTGCTTAGAAACACACTCAGCCTCTTTCATTGACCTGAGTCCTACAGACGCAGTTCTTCCAGCGCAATCACGTGCTACCGGTAAATGCAGTTGCCTGTCACCTTACTGATCCTACCAGCAGCTCTGAGAAGCTGTTGGAGGAGACTGTGAGAAAACAATACATAATTTCCTACTTGGTGTATGACTGTCTAAGTAGATATAGAGATGCTTATATCTAAGGTTAATGTTGAATAAACTCTAAGCAGAGGAGTCAAAATCTGAAATTAAAATGCTACCATTTTGTGACAGTGGTATAATTTGTCTATTTGGTAATTCCCAAAGCTCTGGTTTGCAGCATCTCTGCACTATTCACCATCTACTTTACTACAGTTTATGTAAAGCACCATAATGTTAAACATCTACAAAATGTAGGCGTCTGCATCAAAGCTATTAGTCTTTGGCTTTTCGTAATTTCAAGTTACGTGACCTATGGTAGCTGTCAAATTCAGGATAAGCCAAATTGCTGCTGGGAAGCACTTACATCTTTCCATTGACTCTAACAGGGCAAAAGAAGAGGTGGAGTAGTTCAGATGTCTGCACTGTAGATGTCTTAATTACAGTCTTATATAAAATTTGAGTGAGTTAGCCCCACCACAAGTGTCTCCATGCATTGTGAGAGAACCCATTAAAAACACATCTTCACATATGGAGCAAACACCAAAGGTAAGGTGGTGGGTAAGAGGTGTGCAGATTTTCCACAAACAGGTTCAAGATCACTTCTGTAACAGTTTAGGATGAAAATCAGCCTCAGAATAAAATGCAGAGATTGCTTGTTTGGCATAGCTTTCCCACAGTAAATAATAGATACAAAATAAACTAGTGAGGGAGGAAGGGAAAAAAACATGGATCATTTGCTTTCACTTACAAAGCTTTTAAAGCATTCAGAACAATATAAATCCTGAGACAGACAGATACTGTCCTCTACAGATGGGCACTGGGCATCTGCAACAAAACACAGTCATGACCCTACGTATAAGTTTCTGTGAAGGGCCATTAGATGGGAGACAGCTCATTGTGTGCACATGTGTTTGGATGAGAAAAATGAGTCACTCCCAACTCTGGATCAAGCAGGTGATGTAAAGGATTGGCAGGGAGAATGATGCAGACAAAGGCTCTGCTTTCTGAAAAGCACTGAGTCACATCCTAGGAAAACGCATTAAAAAAAAAAAAGCAAGCAAAACTGGATGCAGCGATATCAGCTGAGAACTGTGAGCAAGGATGAACACACCTACTCTGCTAGCGAGGATGCACACCTGTACAAGCCAAGGAGCCTACACTATGTTTTGCAGTGGCTTCTGTAAGGCCTTAGGATTGAAACTTTCCGTCTGTTCAGCAGCAGGTTCGCTAGGAGCAGTTTTTTTGTAATCTCACACGTCACACCACAGCACAAGGTAGAACTTCTCTGGAATGACAAATTCTTCACTGCAGAAACCCAGTCACAGGGCTGATAAGAAGTGGTCTGCTGAAAAGGAGAATCAGGTTCACCATCTTCCCAAAGTTTTGCAGTCCTTCTTAGCAATATTTCTAAATTGGTCTCAGTGAAAGGGTAACAACCAAGGGATAAGCCATTGCATTTGAAGCATAAGAAATGGACTGAACAATGTTATGAACCTTCTAGGACTAAAAAAAAGCTATTAATTCAGTGAGCTTTTAATTCCTCTGCTATGTTTTACCTGTGTTTTACCGCATCAGGAAGGCAAGAAGGGTTTTTTAGCTCTAGGCTATGGCCCAGCTTTATTTGATCTGGGCTACCTTTGTGTTGAGTTGCCCAGGTATCCTGCATTCCTCCCCAATACCTTTACTATACTGACATTCCAGACCCCCTCTACTTACCACAGGTAGTGGAGATTGAGACAGTTCAGTTTACTGACTTAAAGGAATTCAGCTCCCACTGTGACACCTATTTGCTGATTTTACTAACTACTGGCCGTTCACAAGAAAGAACACAAACCTGGAGACATTTAAGCTAGAGCAGGAGGATAGCCACCACCTCCTTCATCACCTTCTTGGATGTGGTAAGGCAATTAGCTCCAGTCAACCCTTCAGGGGACCAGCTTCTGATATGAAAAACAGATTCAGAAGCCTGATTTCTGAGCTTGGGACTCCTCTGATGAGGCAGCAGCTCCCCTATTGCTTTACAAGCCTCTTTCCCTATACACATGTAACAATTGATCCGGCAGATGCTCTGAGAGGTAGAAGTCACAAGAAAGATGAATACAAATTGAGTTAAAGATTAAGCTGAGAAGTGATGTTCAGGCCCTATAAGCTGACTTAGCTATATTTTAAATATTTGGGCATCCAAGTCCTGCTTCCTCAAATCTCTACTCAGTTTTCATTAATGTTTCGTGAGGCCCTCAGAAGACCTTGTTGCTTTGCATCTGCCCTGGCTCTGCCTCTGTGGAAGCAATTTTTGTGTATTCTGGGAAACACATGTGAGTAAAAGATAAATTTGGGTAGATTTGAGGCTTGTCATTCTCTTGACACTTTCCTGGAAGTTCAAAGAAGTACTTATCACTCAAGCCCGGCTTTTGGGAAGAAATATGGGCCAGTTTTGGGACACCACAGATTTTTGCTGGGCTCTCACAGCTGGCCTTTGAAACCTTCTGGAGAGACCAGGCTAAAGCCCAAGACCAGAGGGACACACGAGACAATTAACACATTAGACCTCCCCATCCCCCAGTGAACTTTTGTCGGCCTCTCCTCTTCCTGAAAGAAAGGGGGAAAAACATCCTTTTTGTAGTGGCTGCTTATTATATAAAGCAAATCAAGAGTGAAGGGAGGGAGCAAAGAGATGGCACAGAGCCCGATAAGTGCACCCTTAAATCTATAATTAAAACCAAAGGCAAGTTCCCAATATAGCCAATTCAGTTATATAAGATCTTACAAAAGCTTCACGCTGTTTGCTGGGTTTTGCTTTATTACTGTTCCCTCTCCTCGGAGTTCACTTCAGGTCAGTAGTGGATGAGGTATTGCAGTCAGAGTTTATGGCAGGGTAGAAATCTAACAGTGCCCTGTTTGTAAAGATATGCAAGTGTGCACCCAGAGGGAAAAAATAATCCCTGGCTCTACTTGAAAGAGAAGAAGTTAATGGTCACTCTGGAGCTCAGTTTAGGCCACCTCCAGCTCCGGAAACGGATTGCTAGTTAGTAAAAAATTACTTTAAATGATGTCTGAAAGTCTGTAAAAGGCTCCTCCTTGCCCAAGGGTCAGAGAAATATGTCAAAACTGCATGTAAGACAAGAAATCAATCTGGATATGGCCTCAGTAGCCAGCCAGACTAAGCCACGAGGGTACAGAAGTGTTCTCAGAAAGCCCATGACAAGTCTATACCACATTTCTTCATGACTACTAAAAGCAGCCTGCAGGAGAACATGAGTTCAGGTGGCATTTTTGTAAGTGTAGGCAGCTCACTGTTCTGTGCAACTGTACTGCGAGTAGCTGTTTCCATGTGGGAGTTGGAACATGTATCGGAACCACTACATTAAATAGTATGCAAGCTAGGTTTCAGAAATATAAATAAAAAGTAG
Source organism: Dromas ardeola (assembly GCA_013398915.1). NCBI lineage: Eukaryota > Metazoa > Chordata > Aves > Charadriiformes > Dromadidae > Dromas > Dromas ardeola. Next base: position 165,345 of record VYZM01001183.1, on the reverse strand, counting down.
TTATTATTAGTGATAAAACCCTTCACTGCTGCATCCTCCTCTTGCATTCTTTACAGAAGGGGTAGGCAGTAGCATTCCTAGAAGCAATGGTTTCCTAGGGCCATGCTGAAACTAAGCTCTTCCTCCATACAAAATAAACCCCAAACAACGCAAAACACCAAGAATACCGTGTTTAAACACAGTAGAACCGCTCAGCAGCAATCAGCACTGCACAGACATCCGTGTATTTCTGCGGTAACAGGTTTCAAAGATAAGGAGAATGTAGGTGCCAGGGGAAAAAGACACAATTGTCTTCTCCGCTTTCTGGTTAAGTGACAAAGTGCAGGACGTGCAAGGTGTGCAACCTCCAATTTCATCAGTTAATGCAATTTGCTGAAGTCCCAGATCCCAGGGTGGTAAACGCCCTCAAGAACTTACCTGGAAAGAGCTGATGATTGCCGACTGTAGCACCAACATTCACAGATCAAAGTATCTTCATGTTCTACACCCCAATTATGTTTAGATTAATTTGTCCCACAAAAGTAGAAGTAGGGTAAAATAGAACACTTTCAAAAAATTCCTAAAATACTGCTTTTTTTTCCCAGTGGCAAAGGGGAAAAACATTACCAGAAACGTTACCATTTCTTACCAACACGGTAGGTAGCAGAAAAATGGGAGGAATTATTGCCAGGAATGTTTGTGAAATCGATGACCATCTTTTCTTTGCAATGTAAAACCTCAATGAAATGTACCTTTTAAAAATTAGGAAGCCATATCGATTTAAAGGATATGTTAATTGCTTGAACTCTGTTGTCTCTTTTGAGCCGTGACAGTTCCCAGCTTGCAAATATCATATGCAAAATATGGAGGAAATCACCATGGGCAAAACTGTGTTGCTGTTGCAGTATAATTAAAACATTATATATAAGTGGATTCAATTCCAGTTCCTCCTGCTTGTCTCCATCAGAGGATTTTTGTGATTAATATCTGTCAATGTCAGGCACTGAAATGGTTATCCAAAAACTATTGTTTAAATTGCACTGGTTTGAGAGCCAGGGCTCAACTCTGTGAGGGCTTGTGCAGGAGAGCTGTGGGAAGGAGAGGCTCAGGGATCATCCCACTTTCCCCATGCCCCTGCTGGCCCTCATGGCAATGCAGGTGCTGGTGGAGCTCCATCCTCACGCTGACAGTAGCACAAGGCCCTTCAAAGGCAGATTGGTCTTTCCAGTGCAATTCCTCCACAGCTGCCACGCGAGCTGGCAGAGCTGGTGGTATGCAGGAGGAACGCCTGCTTGCCCTTTCAGAAGCTCACACTGGCTCCCAAAGGGCATCTGCACACAACACAAATATGATGTTTTCACAAAGTTCTGTGAAGCCATGTCGGACGTACAGGGCATAGATGAGAAACGGGCTCATTAAGTTTCATTGGGATGTAATGTCAGCTCAGGCTGTATCTGTTGACAGCACTCAAACTGACAACCACCACCAAGTAACTATCTGCAAGAACACTGACATCTATATATTAAAAGGGAGGACTGACACTAAAATTTGAGGTTTACATTGTTAGTATTTTCATCATAAGAGTGTGTCACCAGCTGTTGTTTTCTGAGTGAAAACAATGGTTGGACAAGATTTTGTGATGCTATCACAGAATCACCGAGTGGCTGAGGTTGGAAGGGATCTCTGAGGGTCATCTTGTCCAACCTCCCTGCTCAAGCAGGGACGCATAGAGTAGGACCATGTCCAGACAGCTTTTGAATATCTCATTATGTATAAATAATTTTTAATGTCTCCTTATCTATAAATCGATATGGTCTTCCAGCTATATATTCAATAGGACAACTAGCAGCAGTAAGCAGCCATTATCCATTTACCAGGTAACGTTCTCAGACAAAACAAAATTTTTAGCTGGAGAAATAAGAGAGAGATGGATACAACACAGGCTCTTATCACTAGATTATAGCACTTCTTTCTTTCTTTGGAAGGGCACCACACAAAGCCTAACAAGAACTTCTATGAGAAGTCTGAGTCTAAGTGAGAAGCACCACCAGCAGATCCATGTACACAAACTCTTCTCTTGTGTCTACCTAGAATATTTAAACCATTTCCATCGGTATACTGCCATCATTCACATGTTCTTATAGATAGAAGCTCAAGAAACCAGTTCATCTGGCAACTTTTTCACAGGCAAAAGATGGTCAACAAGTTCTGTGCAAATCTTGTGAAGAAGAATCGATGTCTATTCCAGTCTTCCATTGCTTTCTCATGGCACATCTGCTCTGAGACCACTGGAAAAAAAAATCATTTGATGGCTCAAAATGTCTATTAGTTTTGTGGTTTTCTTTACCTAATCAAGTTAAGGTAATCAAGCTTGAGCTCTGAAAGCTAATCAGGTTCTGGTTGGGGTTGACTTGAATACAGGATTCCATTTCCTTGAATGCATTTGATGATTATTACAGTCTATCAACTTGGTAAAATAATCTCATTGTGTCAATGCTGGCACTGGTCGACTCACTTTCCAGGGCTCAGATAGTCTAACAAGTATTTTATTCCTGATACTTGTTTCAAAACTAATTTGCACTGTCTCATAGATTTTCAGCTTCAGGTGCCGTGTCTTCTCCTCCCATAATAAGCTGAAAAACAAGTTTTAGTTTATAGCGCTACACTGACACCTCATTCCTTTTTAATTTCCTTTTTTTTTTTTTTATGTTTTACGTCATGAAACAACACAAATGATTTCAAGAGACCATTCAAACAAGGTACGTAACATGTGATCTTAGGTACTGTGTCAGAGGATAAATGTTATAAAACAGCCTCTGATTTCTCGGTACAGTAACAGCCTCTTTCTCATTAGAGTCATCTCCTAACTTCTCTTTTTTTGTTTATCCTCTGTTTTGATTTCTCCAAGCCTTCCACTGTTTCTTTTATTTTCATCTCTGAGGTTTTCACTTTAGATAGACCAATTGATAAAGGAAATACCAAGTGGAGTTTCACTTTCCATTCATGCTGTTTTCCTCCCTTAATGTTTTTGAGACATTTTTTAGCTATCATTAAAAAGCCCCCTCAGAATGTACATGTCCAAACTTATGCTTAATAACAGTGAAAACAGAGATCACTATGGAAAAGGTAAAGCTCCTAACCTTTCTCAGTTTCTTTGCTGTTCTTTTTCAGATGGGTAACTCGGAAAAACTGTCCATGATTTTCAAGATTTTTCCTGTTCCACCATTTGAAGCTGTTAACGTCTAGGGGAGAACTTGCCTCCCAGTGCAGCTTCTGAGCACGTTTTGCTCTGAAGACTTCAAATTCTTCTCAGGTGACTTTTTTCAAAAACACGCTGTGATAAAGTGCCTGGATGCAAATAAATTGGTCACCAAGACAAGGAGTAAGTAAAAGGCTTCCCTTAAATAAGCCAATTAAAAACGTTTTTATCATAGAACCCTTTTTATTACCAGTGCTGAGCACTCTTTTAGAACTGATTTTTAATTTCTATACACTTGACAAGATAGCTATGAACAAATACTTCAGCAATGCTCCTGCACATAACATACTTTTGAAAATAGGCTTGAGAGAAGAGCTACTCATGTTCTCCTGCCCCTCAGCTGTGATAAGAAAGAAAAAGAAAACTCAATCCAATCTTTGAAGCAAACAAAACCCACCAAAAAAAAAAAAAATCTGTGATCCCCTTCTTGTCTTCTTCCCAGGGAAACTGTGGCAGATGAGACCCAGGGCGGTAGGAAAGATTTTTCTCAGTGCTTCAGAATTATTCACTCTTCCTGCTTGTGGAGGTAAAACAGAAAATATAGTGATGGGTCCTAGTCCGATCTGCACTTAGGCATGGAAACTGCTTCTGTCCAGTGACTGTACAAAGAACCATAGTTTGCCAGTAGCAGTCTGAATCACTGAAGATTTTGGATGCTATAATAGTCAGAAAGCCTAAATGAGGCACCCCAAGTAGTTAGCTGGAGTCTAAAAATGGGAAAAATAAGGGAGCACCATAAATTCAGAGGGCAGATATTTTTCTTTTTTAAGTCTTCAAATTTTTCTTAAATCTATGCTGTGAACGTAGCACATTGGTTACTTCTGCTGTGGGTAATGAGGCATCTTCTGAAAGCACTTGTTAAATTACACAACATCCGAATGCAGGATGGGATTATGGCACCTCTCTGCTGCTTTAGCATTACATTTGCAGGCAGCAAGTGCTATTATCTACTTGCATGCTGTCAAAAATGTGTGTGTCTTTTGTGTCCCACAGAAGTTGTGTGATGAGAGGAGGTTCCCCCCTAGAACCCATCCCTTACGCTGCAGGTATTTGAGCTTTCCAGCCTGCTGGTAGCAGGCAGATATATATTATTAGTAGTGCCAGCAACTGTTCTCTTGTCTTAACCCAACGTGGAAACAATTGCTCAGGGGTCCAGTAAATAATAGTTCTTTGGTATCATTTTCAAAAAAAAAAAAAAAAAAGCCCCTCAGTACACAATAAGCTGGCAGTAATTTTCACATTACTCCAGACAGTATCCGATTCATCACTTGACAGATCCATTTTTAATTCAGATTTCTACTCCTCCTTTAGCTCTCCTGTTGCAGGTAGACAACAGAATTTAACTGTTTGTGTCCATCACCCATGGCTTTATTTGCTGCCAAACTCTTTCAGGAAGATACCTAGCAAAAAGCACAGACTACTGCTCAGAGCTGTCTGTCCTACAGAGAGAACAGGGATTTGGGGGGAAAAAAAAAGAAAGCTAGGAAGACCTGACAGTAGCTAGCGTGAAGCCCACCGCACGCGCAGGAGGTTGGTCTTTAAAATACATCCGCCTGACTCAGTTCAGGGACACGGTACAGCAAATAATAAGGAGATTGGAGAGGAAGAAATACAGTTCTGAGAAAAACTGCACCCCAGCCTAGTGCATTTAAAAAATGTTCCCAAAGTGATCCTAAGTCATGAAAATTATGCCAGAGAATGGAAAGTACTCATACCTCAATCTGCAGTTATGTTATCTGCACAGAATCCATTGCCTGAAACATCTCTAGCGAGCCCTTGGTCCCCTTGCACATGTAAAAAGTGTGTTTGTTTTGTGGGTGACAGAGTGTCAGAGAGGGAGCAAAAGCAGGTTTCGGAGTGGCACTATTAGTGCTGTGAGCCCTACGTGGCACAAAAGCAGTTTCTCTGAGGACCGGTGGTTTGTCTGTACACAGGGAGGCTGCTAGGAAATCAAAGGCAATGTCAGGTCTGTCCATTAGAATGAACCCCTCTTTCAGCTGTCATAAAATCAATGTGTTCCCTCTATGCTCGCCCTGACAACTGTGCCGCAATAAACTTCTAGGAGAAGCAGTAACGAGGTATTACCTGAAGATAATGATCGTGCCTGGCTGAATTGTTCTCTCCGGATGCAAATGCTAGTCATAGGTTCCCAAGTTTTTTCCTGCTCCCCACAGCAACTGAGATGAAGGTGTGCTTCTCAGAAAAATTCCTGCCCGGGATATCTGCAGCGTGCAGTAGTGTCTGCGCAGAAACAGATGATCCTCGCGCTTGTGTCAGCAGACCTGCGTGGCTGGGCAAAATTAGTTTTCAGAGCAACAATTCGGAGGTGCCATCTGCAAAGCACAAGAATGCATCATACCATGAGAGTACAAAATATATGCATCTTCATCCAAGATGCTGGCCTATCTCCCCCTGCCATATGCTCCAACTGCTAAGCTAAGTTCCCATTCCTGAGTATGTGCCAAACAGTAAAAACCGCATAACCCCTTGAGTTATATCCAGTAACGCAGGGCTACCGGATCTTCAACTGATCATGATTCAGCAGATGAAAATTCAAATTAAGATGTAATATTCGCGGCTGATAGTGAAAAGGGAATAGAATTAAAAAGTAGGAACCAGAAGAAAGTAACCTGAGATAGGCTTCTTCTTTCATTTCTTTTTTTTTCTTTCCGCTTTGGACTCCTGGGTCTCACACAGGGGGAGGGAACTCATGAAGGGATTAAAGAAAGAGCGTAAGCCAACATCAGGTAAGGGGTGAGTAACTGGAAGGTTGTTGAATTTAAATATGTTCTAATTCACTCTTGCTTCCTTATTGAAAAATTTAAAAAAGGTCTTCCAGAATTTAAGAATGAAATCGATAGCGATTAACAGAAATTCAGATAATTGGGTAATTACCCCGAATTGTTATAGAGTTTGTTGGAGAAATGATGTCCCATGAATTTTTTAAGCCAACATAAAGAATCTAATGGAGAATCACAGCCCCCTAGCACACCGCACTACCTTTAAAATCTTTCACTCTGTTCAGGATGGCCAGATCTGAACTCCATGTTTTCATACCAGAAAAGATAAAAGTAAGCCAAAAGTACCTACTCCAAAGACTACTGGGGAATTAATGTTGAGTGTCAATCACTTTTTATCCAAATTCAATAGCGTGGGGTTACACTTTCACTGGAATGAAGGTTTAACAAGCCCAAGAAAGAACCTTGGAGCAATAATTAGATAATTACAGAAATGCCATCCCTTTAAGTACCACTGAACTGCTCCCGCAGGGGATTCACAGGAAGAACCTAGCACAAAATGAGTGGAAATCCAGCACCAGTGCTGAGAGATACCGGCCACGGTTCTACACTTACTGACATAAATAATCTCACACAATGGAAGTCTGGGCTGTGCCGATTTTTACCTGTGCTTACCGCTGCACATAAGAAGCGCACATTCTTCTTTGCTGGAAAAATCCTGCCCTGTTTACTGTCCTTACGGATGCCTCATTTGCAAAGGAACAGAGGTTGCCTGACTTCACTAGAAAAGCAGGCAGCAGGATTCAGCAAGGGGAGGAATTTGGGTGGTTAGGGCCACTGGGTGACAGAATATCAGCTCTGTTGAACCACCTTCCTCTTCACAGCAGGTACAGAGCGCTGTGGGGGTATGGGGAGGACAAAGCAGAGAAGGAACAAATTCCGAAATATGGCTGCAGTTTGAGCCCTCCTACGCCTTCCTCTGCTGTTGGCTACGGCCACTGCCGTAGAGCAGCTGCGGGCCATCAGCAGTCGAGCAGGCTTCCAGCCAGCCCAGTTTATTTGCCCAGTGTCCAACACATGATTATTCTGTGGGATCCCGAGCAGGAAAACAGCCTGTCCCTTGCACATCAGTGATATCCAAATATAAAATAAAACATTGTGTACGAAGCAGGGCAACTTCTGTAATCACAGCGTTGGTGAAATCTTTAGGAAGACCAGGGACAATCAAAGACACACTTTTCAACAGGAGTAAACCCACAAATTATATCCCATGTTGCCAGCAGAAATGATTTTTTTTTCTAGTCATTTGCTTTGTAGTTCTTCTGTTTTTAGTATGTGTTTGCCATCTCAGACACTGTACATATCAATCTTTTTTACCATAAATCAAAAAATATGTTTCAATTAGACTGGGCAAGCATTTAATTTTCTGTCAAAGTGCCCTAGGAGCGTAAGCCATCTTGACTTTGCCATCTTTACCTTAGTGCATCTCCAATGTCTTCGTACACAATGCCTGAGTCACACACGTTCCTGGTGCTGCCCAGCAGGACTTAGAGAAGAGATGTTGCAATGTGTACATCAGCCCCACAGTGAATATTGTAAAATGGGGGAAATTGAGGTATAAAGCACTCACAGTAAAAAAAGCTCAATGAAGAGAAAAACAAGCAAACGGGAATCAGTTACATGTGTACAATACAAAGGATGCTATCAGAATCGGGGACATACTTTATATAGATACACCTACTATTCTTAATCTTCTTTAGTTTAATTAAGGCAATTCTTCACCGGGCTCTAGACACTGTACAGAAAATTCTGTCTTTTTATCTGCAAAGAGCGCTAGGTGCGCATTGCTTCCTTCAGTGGCTGGGTGATACGAAGTAGATATTTCTCCCTATCTATTAAGAAAAAAAATGTCATTTTCTGCATGAGTTTAGTGATTATGGATGCTGTCATTCCTGTCACTCCAGAAATGTATTTATACAGAACTCCTTCCTTCAGCACAAGCCCCGTCTGCCTGGCACCTCATTCCTGGACTAATGCGCCTGGAGGCAACCAGAGCTTTATCAGCATCTTCTTTAGTGACAGAAAGTGAGGTTTTAGGAGGCGGCCATGGTTTAGTGCATCACTTGAGCACCTGCTTGACTATAACCGTGTGTGCACTCCTGCGCTTATTCATCAACCGCTCGAGGCCAGGCCTTACATTACAGCTTATGCTTAAATTACATGGAAGCCCTTTGGACTCAAGCACGTTTCAGTGCTTTGTGAAATAGGATCCACAGTGATTAGGAACCCAGAAAACATCCTGAGTATAACCAGATTCTGACAATTGTATTTCACTTGGACTAAATTTGCTTGGGCGTAGGACTGAAGTAAGTGGATTTGAACACAAATGTGTCCCAGGAGCTGCTTTGTTCTGAATTTTCTGAGAACGAGTACCCTGCATCTATGCATTTTTCCCTTGATATCTGATATCAACTTTTCTAATGAGTGGTTAAGAGATACTAACTTTTAAATTTTAGGCATGAGACCTCTGCTCACAGATATGTTCATTAACTTTAATAAGTCTCTAGAGGGATTGCTGCACTGTTTTGGAAAGTGGCTAGTCACTTTATCCAACTATATGACCCTCATAGGAGGGACCTGCCTCCAGGTTGCCCACCACCACATGCATTTAAAGTCATTTAAGAGATCTAAGAAGAAGAAATTCAACTAAAGGCTGATTTCCCTTCCAGCACATTTAGACAGGCCAAGGGTTGAATGTACTTGGCTTCACTGTGGATGGGATTTCCTAGGAAGAAATCACTGTTAATAAGAAGCTCAGACAGAAAGCTTGTTCTCCACCCTACTGCTGAGATGTCTTAGAAGAGCTCACCATTTTTCTCTCTCTTTTTACTTATTTTTAAAGCAACCCAGCTTACTTACCTTACAAAATACCTATCTGAGAATGTCCATGTCACTGTAGGAAATATTGAGACAGATAATTGTATTTCCTCAGAAGAATATATAAAAGAAATCCATATAAAAGCAAATGATCCTATTTTATGTGAGCATCTCATACATCCACAAGCATTTCCCAGGACACATTTGCACAGGGCAGGGTCTGATCGTAATAGATTGGGTTTTCTGACTTTAAGTTGGCGCCTTCAGTAAACACACACAGGACAGACCCACAGCTGGGAAGAACTGGTCTTGCAAGTATACTACTGAAAATGCCTACGAGAATAGACAAAAAATGTAAGTATATGGAGCTAATGTGTTTCTTCCCCTCATCTTTGTGATTTTAAATCTGGATTAAGAGACGGGTGAATGCTGAGGGAGAGTTGAAGGGTTAGTCCTGCCCCAGGCAGACAGCAGGGAGTCTGGAGGTTTTCCTCTGGGTTTTGTTTCACGTTGGTGTTTGTTTTGAAGCAGAAGTTGTATCAGAATGTGTTTCCCCACAGGCATTTTTCACAGATATGCGTGCACACACACAGACACACACAGGTCACCCTTCAAAAAATGGTACACCTGCAGGACTCGGTTGTGATGTGCAAGAGGTCAATTTTGCACTATTTATTCAAGGTACTACGTGCTGTAACGAAGCATCTTTCTTCTCTCCCATACCCACTCTTACTAATACAATTGGAAAGTCAGTATTTCCTGCAGAAGGAATATCGATGACGATGCACTTAACTGCGGTTCCCGCACTGTCATAGTGTGTACCTGAAGGAGGAGGTTCCTTTAAAGCTCCTCTAAAGCTCTTCTAATTCTTGAGTTCTTTACGATTTTCAGCAACTGTAGGAAATAAGTGCAGTGAGATATATTTTTTTGGTCCATGAAGTAAATTTACCATAGCACATTTGTAATGAAGAGATTAATATACATTTTGTTGCACAAAAAAAATATGCTGTGGCAATGATATAAAACAATCCAAAGCCCAAACAACCCGATTCAAATCTTAGACATAAAACATTTTCCCCAAGATTATTCCCAGTAAAGCTTCATAGTTCCTGACTCAATGTTTGTATTTCAAGATTCTGTCTCTTTTTCTGAAACACACACACATCCCGGTTTTCCTGGCATCTTTTAAATAACCACTACATATCCTTTCCTTCTCCCCCTCCTCCCCCTTGCCTTTCTACGGTGTTCTCTTCTCTTTTTTCTTCCTTCCCTCTCTTGTTCTTCTGCCTCCAGGACCTCATAGTTACTACTTCATGCCCAATCGCTCCTATTCAGTCCTGTCTCCCTTTCTCTCTCTCCACTGGTAAGGAAAACTTATCAGAATGCAGTATTCTCCAAGAACTCTTTTCATTTAAATGTGAAGAAGAGTCATCTGAGCCTCTGTCCTAGCGAAGAATTGGTCATTTGTCAGTTGAAGAAGTTTCTTATCTTTATGTACTCTTGAATAACTTAAGATTTTGTTGTCTTATGTTTTGGTTGTAAAAACAAGCATTTTGTGGGAAACCAAAAGCAACATGGTATTATTCTAACACAAGTCACAAACAAACGTTTGAGTGCTTAAACCCCCCAGCTACGCTTTTGACCGTAAATTGTTTTCTAGTAACTAGTTTATCAGAGGGAGCAGAAAGTTTCGTTTCCCAAAATGTGCAGAAAGGCTGCCTTCGAACTCCGCACTGCTTAACTTTCAGACACGCTTTCCCGAGTGCCGCGCACCAGTTCCCTCCCTCCTCACTTACATGCATATTCAATGGACCATATGCTTGATCTCAAATATCTCCGGGCATTATGGATCCTATTCATCAAGAAGTGGCTTGTACACTCATGAGCAAGGGGGGGGGGGGTGGGGTAAAAAGAGACCTTTTCAAAGAGCATTCAAGAGTTTTCTGAGAAAGAAATCCCAGTACACAGTGACCTGTACGTACCAGGCCATGGTCCACTTTAAACTAAACCCACATGTTTCTCCCGAAAACACACACACACGGGCATTAAGAAATTCTCATTATTTCACCATAAAGGAGGCCTGTATAGAGATCTCATGAGGGATTTAAGCGGGAGCTTATTGACAAACACAAACCTAGTGATTCCTTGGAATCCAAAGCAGTTTGTGGGGTGACAAGGCAGTCCCATCACCAACCCCCAGTACATGACAAAAGCAGAGGCAGCTCCAAAGCCGACGCACCAACTGCCTCGGGATCTGCCACGCAGCCAGATGCCGTGCTGGGAATTTTTCCCTGACACCGTGGCATATGGGCTTTGCATTGCCATTTGAAGAGGACGAGATGGACAGAAACAATCTGGAGAGGGTGGGAAATGGATGACACATCAGCCCGGTGCTTGTGTTTGCTGTTTGGTTGTTAGGCGATGCTTAAATGCATCTTTGGCCTCAAGGCAAAGGAAAATCTTGACCCAAAGGAAGCCCTGTTGTAACTGTATTAGTTCCAATGCAGTTAGCGTGGGGAATAATTTATCAGCTTGTTTGCTTTTTTATTTTATTTATTTTTTAAACAAATTCAAGTAAATTTCCCCCCCTGTATGTTGTCAGAGAAATACATGAGCAATTCAAACTTAAATTAAAACAGAAGTTATGACACTTGTTTCTCAAAGCTGTGATAATCTGTTCACTGCCTTGTCAAACCCAGTTAAACTAGTCTTTGCAGTCCTGTGACCTGCTGCAACCAGACACAGCAAAAGCTAAGAAGATCCCACACGTGACTGACTTACGGGTGCATGAAGGTGCCAGATCTATCCCTTGGTCCATCATTAGGAGTTGTCTGACATTGCACCACTGCACTAGTCTTTGCACTGCATGAAGAAAGCACTATGCAAGCCGCAGACAAACTCTTCTGTGTCCCAGCTGCAAGGTAGTAGCTCAAAAGTAACATGGGTTTTGCTGTTCTTCCTTCCTACAGCCTTTCTCCATGAAGCCCTCAACCACAATGGGCTGAGGTTTCTCCAGGCCAAGTTGCTGTCTCCATTAAAGCCAGCTGCTGCCTGGGAGGGAAAGGAGCTGGAGGCACCAGCAGGGGCTGGAACTGCCAGTGGGAGACAGTGAGGAGGCAGGAGGTCCAGAGGAGGAGGAGACCACATGCCAAGGAAGCATGTACAAAGGGAAAAATATCAGACAGCATGAGGAACACGTGCACAGCAGGAAGAGGATAGAGAAGAACAGGAATATGTTTGAGACACTTTTTTTTTTTTTTTAAAAGAACTCTATATGTCAGGAAAACGATGTAAATTTTCCTGATTACAAAGACGTGATGGGGCATACCAGTGCTGAAAGGACAACATATGGGAGTTTCAACAGCAGCAACGTGCCTTGCTGGCTTGCTTTCATCCTTTTCAAGAGCGCTTAGTCTGACGGTTGTTAAAAGTAGATCAAGCAGTACTAGACTAAACAACCCCTGATGTGACAACTTCCATTCTCCTCATGGACCCTTCACCCACACATGGGCACACCTGCCTTCTGCACCCACAGAGCCTCAGCACACGGCTCGGCACCACCAGCCACCTGTGAGCCACCCATGAGGCAGGAAACACTCTGCTCCTGCTGCCCCAGCCGCTCTGCAAACTCTGAAGCTTGGAGAATCATGATCACCATGTATGTGTTGCTCCAGCTCACTTACGGCAAGTAGGGATTCCCCCATCCAGTTATTCGTGACCATCCAGCACTATTTGAAGGGAGGGATGGAGGAAGGCCATGTTTCTGCACCAATTATTCCCAACACCATTTGCACAAAACATATCACACTCTGAATGCAGTGTGTTCTCCCAAAGCCGGTCAAGAAAATGGTGGTCCTTCCTGTCCTGCTGCCTCCCACGTGCCTTTACTATTTGTGTCCCACATTTGTTTTTTCCACTGCAAGCAAGATTTCTCTCAGTGGTATTGATGAGCTGGAAAAAAGAAATAAAGAGAGAAAAATAAAAAGAAGTGAAAAGAAGGAATTACATTTTTCACCTCGTGCATGCACTGCTTGGACTACAACATTTGTACTTATGAATCCTGAATAAGTGTTTGACCTTTTCATTGTTTCTTCACTTATTGTTCTCTCCGTTCCACTTCCCACTGCATCTACTTTGATAGTTGCTCTTCAGCCTGTTTCTTCTTGCCTTGTTGAATTCTGACTCTGCAATCAGATGTTTGTGCAAAAGCTGTTACTGCCAGCAGGACCCCGACACAGACTTGGTGCACGAATGTCCCCGTCTTCATTAGGGTCCTTGACTTTATTTTAAAATAGAAAAAGCCTTAATACAATAATACATTTTAATTAAACCATGCACAACTCCCTCAGCAAGCACAAGGAAAATCCTACCCTATCTACACACCAGTGCTGCATAAAAACAGAGAGCATCTTTTCATACCTGTGGCTTTAATGGCAAGAGTCATGAGACATATACAATATGATTTAAAAACTGCACTGTTTATACTTTCACTCTGTGAGTGGCTCCTTGTTATGGGGTTTACAATGGATTAGTTTCATCTTTAAAAAGGAGATAGAAAGATAACTCCTTGAGCATGCTGAATGAGGTACTGTGAGCTTGTTGTGATAAGGACCTGGTATTAGTTGATTGGCATCAAACATCATGGATTTATTTATAGCATACCCAGCATGACGACGACATGGATGCAAGTTGTCAAAGGAAGTCAGTTCCCAAAGAGACATTAAATATTTAAGGGCCACATTGTCAGATTTGCTTGAGACTCCAGCCCTCTCTCATGAAATTGCGATCTCTGTTGCCTTTAGTCTGGGATATCTGGCCTTTCAAGGGGTGCATCATGCTACTTTTAGATCTCCTTTTCTCAAGGATCCTCAGGGAGACAGACCCACCATTTTTCACAGTGTACTTTTCCCTGTAAAACTATAAATGGCACCCAAGATACTTGTACTTGCAGCTCCAGGTGTGAGTTCGAGCTGTGAGCCCACCTGTGGGCTTAGACCACAGCTCTAGATCTAGATCACAGATCTAGAGCAGCCAGAGGTGGGGGCAGCCAGAGGCGGGGGCAGCCAGAGGCAGAGCCTGCAGGGTCATTTTCCCATGAACTGCACACACCCTTAGAATCATAGAATCACAGAATCATAGAATGGTTTAGGTTGGAAGCGACCTTAAAGATCATCTCTTTCCAACCTCCCTGCCATGGGCAGCGACATCTCCCACTAGACCAGGTTGCTCAAAGCTCCATCCAGCTGGATGTTCTAACACTTCCATCCTACTGAATGAAAGGGATGTGGTTACAGGGAAGACTTACAATTAAATGGATCTGGATCTGGATCACCTCCCTGCCACCTTCTTTGCTTTTACCTCCAGGCCAAGTCGTTGCCATCCAGGTTAACAGTTCAGCCCTAATTCAGCCAATACAGACAGTGGTTGCTTTCCTGGCTCCCTCTGAACACCTGCCTGCAAGTGCATTACAGAAGTTGTACAAAACTTAGAAGAAAAAATGTTTTAGCTGAGACGGATTTTATTCATTCTATCACTTTCTGAGGAATGTGGAGAAGGAGATAGCAATTTTTCAGCTCTAAAAGCCACTTTTCACTTTATTACCTGGGCATCACATTATAACATTTGCATATGGGAAAAACTTCATTGAAAAGTTTCAGAAAGAAAGAACACGGGTTCCTCAACTGAAACAAACCATCCCCTGGAAACATCTTTATGATTTTTATTAGATCAACTTAGTGTTTGATGACAGCTTGCAACCAAGGTAACGCGTGAAGCTGTCGTTCCAATCTATATTTCTAACACTCTCAGAAATGTGAAAAATAGATTCAGCTGATTGATCAGAAACGAGAAGGACTATGCTTAGAAAGACCTAACGACATCCACTCTGCAAGACAACTCTAACTCATTGTTAAGACAGCTCCATTGATTGCAGTCGACTTACAAGAGGAGCTAATGTGTTCCACTAAATTAGAAGCAGTCAGAAGATTACCAGGTAAGAATACATATTTTCATAATATCTTCCAAAGCCTTTTTTTTAAAAACTTATGCTTTAATCCCTGGCTTTGTTTTCAAACATACACTTACAAATTCTAACAGGACATTTGTGTTTGGCAGTCCAGGTCCTCGCTGTTCCGTGCCTCAGCTTCGCAGTTTGGTGTTGCCCAGCCAGTAGCGAGTGAAGTCTATACCCTGAACAACTCATGCTGAAGGAGAAGCAGCTGCTCACTGACACCGGTCTCTGCAGCACACAAATCTTGCACTTCTGCAGAAAGACAACAAATACTTGCGGAAAAACACACATGGAGTTTGATGCTCAAGGGGTATAAGATTAGGTCCAGTGTATTGACTAGGGAAATAGCCTGCAGGCCTTCGGCCAACGAGGCTGCTTGCCAGTGACTTCATTAGGGCTTTTGCCTATGAAAGGGCTGCCTGTTTGGATCCTGGAAACTTGCATCAATACGTCATTTTGTGTGACTAAAGTAAGCAGAATGTGTCCAAAGCGCTGGCCTGTTACAGACCTCAGTCTGCCTCCATTTGCAGGCAATGTCACTCTTAGGAAACCTGGTTTTGATTTGATCCGAGGTTCTTTTCAATAGGACTTTCATCACTGACTTCAGCTGACAGAGTGCCTCATGCGAAGCTCCCCATTCTCTCTTATATCTGCCCACAAAAGGCACCGGCAGCTGATCTCCCTCACAGACTTTGTCCAGGAATCCCAGAAACACCAAAATCTTTGCAAATTTCAGGCAGCGCTTTGCATCCTCACGATAACCCTCCCTGCTCTCCACTCTCGCCTCATGGCAGCGGGGCACCCATGAAACTACGATGCCAATGACTCCCAGAGCTCCTCTGCAGGGAGGAGAGAAAGAGAGGAAAAGGGTAGGGTGTCATAGCAGATGCAAAAACTGTGCACGTCTGGCGGTACAAATTTACATACTTACATTGCAAAATCTTATAACATGCAGTTCCAGCAGTTCAAGGGCAAAAGACGGGGACAATCCAGCAAATAGTCTCCTTCTTGGGCTTCAGTGCTCTCGGATACTATCAAGGCAGTAGGAGGAGGGATAGACTAGTTTGGTGGACTTAATAAAATTGCTTCTGGAGTTACAATTTTTTGTCAAAGGTCAGGTAGAGAAAGCAAAAAACGTAAGGACTAATACACCCACACCCTGAATGAGCAGTGTAAACAGATACTTACAGCATCCTCAGTCATGTAGGACAAAACCAGGAAATGCAAGAATATTGAATTCTTTGCTATATGCTAAAAAATATTCCAGCATGCAATTCACAGGCCTTTGGTCAATCTGGGGGGTTTTGTTTTTTTTTTTTTTTTTGAGATTACACTTTTTTCTTTCCTGTTTGCTTTTTTTCTGAAATTCACTGAGAACATGCATTTTAGTCGCCTCAAACTAACAGCATAAAAATCTTTGTTAAAGGGCAAATTGAAAGTGATTACCCTACTAACGAAAATAAAAAGCACAATTACTTCTGGAGACTTCATCTACAGCTCACAGCACAGTAGGTCTAATGATTTCTGAGAATTCATTAAGTATTTGTGTCATTATAAACATGCTGTAAGTGCCACACACGTATATTTATTACTCTGCTGAATCAATGTTGATTTGATCAGCTTACCTTTGACATCAGCATTTCATAAATTTCTTAGTCATTTCCCCATGATGACCTCACAAAACACGCTCTAAATCAGTCCTAAGCCATTGGAATGCTTCCCATCCTTTCCATTATGCAGCCCTGCTCCTAAAATCTTACTCTTTTTCCTTTCCCGGTCCCCCCTTTCCTCCCCATTCCTTTTTCCTCTGACCCCTTGTGCTAAAATTCTGAATCAGCTGCATTTATCAGCTTACTCCTTAAAATACATACCCTCGCAGTGAAGTGAAAGGACAAGCGAAAAGCACAAAGTCTATTTTTAGCAGATGGGATCTAATTGTACAAAATTTAGCAGGGGTTATTTCTCTCTCCCCCTCCCCTCCCTTATTTTTTATTTTTTTTCTCCCCCCCCCTCCTCCTTTCCCCACGTTCCTTGGTTGCGCTCCCTTCAATCTTGTCAGCTGTAAAATGGGTCTCTTTTTAACCTATAATGGATCAGCGAGATTAAAGGTGAAGTCATGAATTAGTAGCAGTGACAGCCCAGCACGATGGCCCCGGCAGCAGGGGGTCTCCTTTTGTGCTCGTCCACTCTGACCCCCCGTGCCACTCTCCGCCTGTGGGAACCGGACAAGAAGAATGTCGGGGTGGGGCCGGGGGCCGCCAGCCCCAGCCCCTGCGCCCGGCCAGCGCCCCCAACACATTCTTTCCCTGGAAATATTCTGACATCACCCCGTCATACCTCCTCGCCGGCTCCTTCGTTTGCTCCTTTATGCCTTGCCGGCGATGGACAATGGGTCCTGCGGCAGGGTGGAGGAGGAGGAGGAGGAGGAGGGGAGAGGGGGGCATCTTTCCCAAGACAACTTTTTCAGAGGCTGCGGACCCAAGGCAAGCGGGGCTTTTAAGATCGGGAGGTGGGTGAATTTTCTAGGAGCTGGGCTGTGCGGCTTGAGGTGCTACTGCCAATGACAAAAGCAGCCAAGCGTGTCCAGCGATGCAGAAAGATTTATTTGGGTTTTTAAACCTCAATTTCTAAAACAAAAACAAGGACCATCCCTACCGCAAACACAGCTTGTTCAACGTCTACATTTTTCCCTGGGAAGTATGTCAAAACCACCCGTTAGAACCATTGCAAATGTAAGATGCATTTCCAGTCTCCTCCGTGAAAGACTGTGGTAAGGTAACATCAGAGAGAAACATAAATAACAGGAGCTTCCTCTTAAGAATTCCTCTTCCAGGGAATACCTGAAAGCAGAGGGAAAGCAGCAGAGCTGTATCTTTCTGCAGATACGAGACAGGATGGTCTTCCTGTTCCGGTTCTCCGGGATGTATTCTGTCCTTACTGAAATGTAAACACAGTGCTGGCTTCAGCCTGTCTTCTAGGGTAAGCAGCTAGACTTTTCACGTTCCCTCCCAATTAAATCAGTAATTAATTAATTATAACAGGATTCCTCATCCTGGTGGTTTCACATTTCTGAGCATATTTTTCTGAAACTTTTAAAGCGATCCTATTGCACCTACCACCAGAGTAATCCCAGCTCAAATCCCTTCTCTGGGGGATATAACACGTGTGCAGGACTGAGCCAGAAAGGATGGTCCCAGAAAACTTACAGAAGATCTTCCCTAGAAAACCATAAGAGCATCACTAGAAATTATTTCACTGGGTGAGGAGATGTTTCTCTCCTGCGATTCCATAAAAGTCTGGTGAGAATTCACTATCTCTGTGCCTTGAAGTTCTCTGCAGGAGGCTCCTCCACACACACTGGTAGAGTCAGGTGGGATTTAGGCACCTGAAACAGCACAAAGGCATTTTAAGATGCCTAAATTCAATACTGTTATTCCCGCTTAGAGGCTGTCTAGCCTTGGGGAAATGGTGTTGTTTGCAGCATTCTCCCATTTTGCTCCAAAAGATGCCAGGCCACCTGCTTTTCTGCTCCAAGCAGAGTAGTTTGGCAAATGGCTCCTCTGCTAACTTACTTTGAAGATACTCCTGGGGTTCGCATGAAGGAAGTCTTGATCCAGCCTTGGAGTAGAGGGTAAAGGAAGCAAACTCTGTGTTACAGACAGCTTTGTTTTCTTGTATGGCCCCATTTTGTCTTTTCTGTGGCTCACCAGCCAAAGACCCCTCTAAGGATGTGGGGAGATCTCTCAAAAACTAACTTGGAGAAATTAATGAATGGCCCAGATGAATACAGGGAATGGACAGGGCAGACATCGTGAGCCTCTTCATCTCTTGAGCAATGGGTGCTCACGCAACCTGTATCTTACTGAAAAACTCGCCCCAGCCTGACATTACCCCGTTTAGCCCCAGCCTGCTCCAGCCCACACCACAGGACAAGTGTGAACGTAGTCATTGCCGAGGGGAAGCAACAGCTCAGAGGGCTGTAGGAGAAGCAGTCCTGTCTCAGGCCTTGAGCAGCAGCGGGCACCGGCTGGAAGCAGTCAGCAAGATGTGCAGATGGCATGGTCTGAAACAGGTTTCTGAGTAGATGATCTGACAGCATTTCCACACCAGTTCATGTCAGCTGTGTGATATCCAGTTATGCTTTCTGCAGGTCTCCTGGACCTTTTTCCCAGAACAGGGTCCCTCCCCGCCTGGCATCTAGGAGGCTGCAATCCATAACGCTACATTTTGAAGACAAAGAGGGAAGCGCATTGGAGTTGTACCTAACCAGCAAGAGAAAACTGCAGGATGCACATTGCAAAGTGTCGCTTAGCAACGTGGCACATGAGGAGTATGCCAGGGCACACTGAGTCCTGGACCAAATGGAATGCTTGTGAGTTGCCACTGAAATACCCTTCCATGTAGTGCCCTCCAAGCCCAGGCCATTTTGGGAGAAGAGTTCAGACCACATCCAACAACGGGCTTAGCAGGCTGAGCAAAGTTGCCTACCTGGTGTGTAAGATGTTCTCTTACACATCGGGTAGATGGGGATCCCTGCAAAATGCAGCGTCAGTATCTGTCTGGTGTCTCCAATGCTCTTCTATTTCCTTAAGAAACAGGGGATTTAAGTGCAATCTTTCCTCTGTCTGAGAGAAATTAAACTTGTGTCACTCTTCATGAAGGGGAACCCAAGCAGAAAAGGTGAGGACAAGGCTGATTTTACCCCTCAGATCTTTCTTTGAAATACAAGTAGGTTCCAGGTTTCCCCACTCAGCCCCTAGGCTACAAGGTCACATTCCTTCTTTCTGGCGTTCCACCAAAAGTGAATGCCTGGGTGCCCCAAGCACCCAAGTAAGCACACCCTGGGAATGGGAGTTATGTCTCCTCAGAAAGAGGAGAGACCAGAGCCTCCTAAATACTGGGCAAATGCACTGGACGGTAGACATCTATAAAGGATTATATAAAACACTGGATGTGTCCTACATTTAGAAAAGGATGCTATTTAGTTTTTTTGGAAGAAGTGTTTTAGTACCCCATGATGAGGAGGGTGGGTGAGGGTGTGCACACAGGCAGTCAGGGCTGACCACCTGGGAGACCAGGGGAAGGTACCTTGAGGAGCACATCAATATGATCCTTCCTCTCTCCCTGCTGGTTATGGCAGGCAGAGTGGGCTGCTTCGGGGTCTCCCATACACTGCATGGGGATGTAGGGGCATGGCATAAGGCTCAGGACCCCGCTATGAGGAGGACTGGGGGGTAGGAAGGAGTTCCCCATGGCGTTTGTTTCTTCCCTTAAAGGTTTCAAAGAGCTTTCCTGGAATTTGGTCCTCACTGCACCCAAACACAAAGAGGAAGAATGGCATTAAACTTACAGACTGGTGGTGTTGCCACAACTCATGATTTAGTCAGGTTTAGGTATTTCTTCTTAAATCTTGTGTTCTTGGATTCAGATGACTCAGTGGGACTATCAATGTTAAGGAAACAAAAAATGAAGTGTCCGCAGGAGCTGGAGAACAGCTTGGAGACAGCCACCTTTCTAACATTAATATCGCACAGCAAACAACAGTGAACAAGTAAACATCAAAAAGTACTGAAAAGTACTGTTGATCAAAAAGCATATAAAGAACGAATTTTGGGGATTTTTTTTTTTTTTTTTTTGAGATTTTAGATCCCTTCTCAAGTTTTGTGGCCCTTGACTCCAATCTGCTGAATGGCAGAGCTTGGGAATCCTCTGACTTCGCCATGGCCAGGAGCATTTCACAAGCGTCCTCTTTTGTACCTGGGGGAGGCTCCCTTCAGGATTGGGAAGNGAGTCAAGGGGGAAATCACCTTCCAAAGTCATAGAGGCATAAGACACCTGTACATTTGCCCTGAACAGTTGTTCCCCGTCTCCCCCAGCCCTAGAGTTCTCGTCATTCCTCCACAACCCAGACCCAGGACCCAAGCAGCCCTGGGGACAAATTGAGTCTCCTTGGTGGCTCATTAGCAGCTGAAGAGGGGACCCAGAGGGAAGCAATCCAGTCCTGAGCCACAGTAATCTCCAGCTCTATTTCTGTGTGAAACTCCTTAAGGGCTGCAGCCTCCCTAATTACTGGTGTCAAACCTACAAGAGTGCGTGGGCTGGGGCAAGCACGAAGCCTTGGTTCCCTGTTGTGTGTCTCCTGCCTCCAGCCTCCCTGTGCAGCCCTGAATCCTCAGAGAGCCGGTGGCGGGGATTCTCTTCCCCGTCCCTGCTCTGCTCTCATTGGAGACCGTTGCTGCGAGCACGCCAAAGAGGCAGTCTTGCTTCTTTGCTTGGGCCTGGGCGGTTTGTAGCAACTATCGAGCTTGAGGATGGAGAGCTTTTGCTGAGCATTGCCTGGACAACAAGAGCATTACTCCCCTTCGTGTCATCTTCTCTGCGCCTGGCCACCCAACCCAGCAGCAGCTCCTGCATGTGCATACGGTGTCCCAAGCTCCCTCCATGTTCACTACTGTTACTCTTCTGCCAGCATGGGGGTGAACTGTGCTTCGTGCTGGGAGAAGGGCGGTGGGGCTGGTGCTCCTCCATCTCCTCTGCAGGCTACTGCTTTCTTCTGTTGCACTAGGAGAAGGTGTGCGTGTGCGTGCTTTGATGTGCCCAGGTGTGTGCACACATGTGTGTGGCTGACGTGGATGAGGTTAATGTCTATTTTTGCCATTCCCTGTTCCCTGAAAAAAAAGAGGGAAAGTAAAACCAATCCTGAACCCCAATGTGGCTGTATCCTGCCTTAAACAGAGCCTAGGGCAAAGCCACAGTGTAACACCAGCCCTTTAATGAGTCACTCAAGGAGTTTCTTTCTGGAGGAAGGATGGGATTAAAATTATCAATGTTTCTCCAGTATTTCACTATCAGTCCAGTCCTTGATATTGAAGAAGAATCTAGCTCGGAAAAATACTATTTGCCAAAAACGTTGCAAGCCAAATTTAATTATTAGATGGATGCCCATTTCTCATACTGCTCACTTTGAAAACACTACATTGACACATTTCATTCCCCATCACTAGCCACTGAGAAAATGCTGGAGATACATTGAAACATCAAGCTTTCAGATGGCTGCAACTTCTCTCAAATACTATTAAAGACAACCAAAAATGTCTCCATTAGAAATACAAAAACATTTTGTGACCAATCCTCTCCTAGAAAGGTTTATTATAGTTCTAAAGTCAATTCCAGCTCTGTTTTTTTCAGATACCTACTAAACTGCATTGTGAGAAAAGTATAAAGAATTTTTATTTCCATTAGATTTTTATTTTAATCACCTAAAAATCATTCTTATGGAAATGAGAAAGACAAAAAGATTCCCCAGGGACTGAGAAACTTCACTGATTTGCATCATTAACACTGAAAAGAACTTGCCTGGAAATGGCCCCTTCACGTTTTCTTTTATTTACATTTCCAGACAAAAATAAAATTATTTCAACAAGAAGTTTTCTTCTAGATTCATACCCCATTTTGATTAGTTTAGTTATTAAAACATGAATATAGCTTGCTGTGCTTTGATGGACTGATTTACTCTTTGTTATACTGGAATTTTTTTTTTTTTTTTTAGTTTTTTTTAGTTTTTACCCCATTTGTAAAGGGTTTGCAACACGGGGACTCTCAGTGATCATTGATTGTATTAGCATTCATAATGAACACCACTAATTGTTAAGACACTTCTTGAACAATTACCATTTGTGGCATAGAATGAGAGAAAAGTGACATTCATTTAACTAAACTCTGCAGTTTTCGCTTAACAAGCCTGTCCAAGCATAAGCAAAAATGAAGAAACAGAGAACACTAAATATATATTTAAATGCAGACAAATTTCTATGACAAAGTAGTTCTTTCAAGGCTCGAAATCAAAATTTTAAACAGTTTACCTTCTTTGTGTCTTCTAAAGAGTTTTATGTAACAAACTTTCAGTGTCATCACTAATAGCAGTTCATGCCAAGGATTACTTTCTTAAAACTGCTACTCAAGCCTTGTGATTTGCAGTACACTTCTTATTACAGGATACATTATGCAGAAACCCTCTGCTATGTGATGGGACATGGCAACCCTGCTGTGAGAATGCCTATCAGCGCTTCTTTTAAGGCCCTTTCTCAATTGTCAGCAAAGTATTTTTTAAGGTTAAAAGGTGTAAAATTATTCTGAAATGCTTTTCTGACCTGTCGCCTATCACTGCAAAAAGCTATAGTTCATTTTTTTTTCTAAAATTGTATTTTTTAAATGTGATAATATTATAAGAATAAAGCTAGTAAGAGAAATATAGTTTTCTATGCTTTTCATGATTTTTTTTTGTAATTTTTTCACTACTGATACACATTAAGATTGTGGGTCCCTTTTTGTTTCTGATTTTCTTCATTATGATTCTTCCTTTCCTGTGAGTCAGTTACAATGTGCAATTAATGAGAAACCAGCAATTTAAAAAAAAAATAATCTTTTCATTTATATTTTTGTGGATTGTTCAAATGAATTCTTGAATCATATTCTCTCATGTAAAAGTCAAATGCAGCAGGGTCATGAAGCATAATCTCATTATACCGGTATATAAAGCTCACAAGATCTGTCATTCTTCAAGTGCTACCTGTACTTTGATTGAAACAACATTGAATATCAGCAGGAAAACTAGAAGGCGGCTTCTATTCTTCAGACTGGTGGCTGGCTTTTATGGTTTTGCAAGCTGCTTAACTCTAGATTTCCCAGGCTACATGTATGATTCAAGGTCAATGATCCTATAGTTTTAAATCCTGTGCACAAGAGGTTACCATCTCCCATTGTCTGTAGCTTAGGATTTCCAATGGCAGCTAACGGTTTATGTGCTGGTAAAATGCTGGAAGGTATCTGAAATCACTTTACGCTAAGTTTCATGGACTGTTCTATAACACGGTCTTATCAACCCATACCGGAGAACTCAGCCTTGTAGTAAAGAAGCATCAGACATGAAGGGCCTGATTATCCCATCTGATGTGTGGCACACGCACACAACAATGTGACTTGCAGCCGAAGCCAAGAAGAGACCTACAAATAGGTGGCGAAGAGGAAAACAGATGCTGTGCCAGCTTTATACATTGAGTTCTATACCAGAACACCAAGGTGATTATGCCCAAGACTACGGCATGGCTATAAGAAGTGACAAAAGCACTAAGAAGGCCTCATCATATTGCACTCAGGTATCTATGAGGATTTGTATCAGTCCTCTCCAACACAGACTTGCCTACTTTTCCCGCCACCCCACCTATCAGTCAGGGCCCCCAGTAAGGTTTTGTTCCTGCATCCTTCAACCCTGTCAGTGATGAGAAGCGGGGCTCTCCACACTCAGGTGTGGTACAGTACTGTGTACTCCGCTGGCATTAGCGAAAGAGAGGAGGAGATTGCACATTCTGCTTCATGTTGATTTTATCACATCCTCTTCATTAATTGACCGCATCTCATCAGCATAAAGTCTCATCTTAACCTGCTTATTAGTACCTTGATGACCAAACAGGAGATGGTTGCCGTTCACGCACACATGTTTTTGGACACGTGGACCACGTGGTTTTGGCACAGCCAAGTGTGGACTGGGAGGACTGCACTGCTCCCCAGCAGGCACCACCAGGGAGCCTGTACTTCAAGAGGCAGACTCACCCTCTCAGCTCTTCCCCTCTGCGTCCTGTGCAGGATAGGAGCAGGGAAGAGCTTCACCCAGCTCCTGGGTGGCAGGAGCAAGCATTTAGGCCCCATACATGGGAACAGAAGTTGAGTCTTCACAGCATGGCACAAAGCACAAGGCAGGGGAGCACACATGCCATGCTCCAAGGATGACCATCGAGCCAGCAGTGACTCTCCAGCACCTATAGAGGCTTGCAGCCTCCAGCACACGTCATCTTAACCCCCTTCCCATGGATGGGTCTTTTCAGTAATGCAAGATGGAGTGACTCTTTCAGGCAATGGACCATCGACTTTCTAAAACTATTCCCAAGGATTTTAACCTCTGTATTTAAAAGTTACTAACACATACAAAGTACAAAGGAGGTCATTGTTGCCTAGAACAAATCACAAAAATCTTAATAGCGGACAATTCGAGATGAGATTGTTGCAGAGGTCACAGGATGATTTTTTAAGTTAGATCCTAAAAACCAGAGTCACTGTTTTTTGAAACATTTATGCTAAGTAAAATAAAGTAAAGCTATCAAACGAACAGTTTTTTTTTCCCCTATCAGTCTTCCTGCAACTATTCTGAATGCACAACAACAGCTTTCTCTTACTCATCTCCTTAAAACCTCACATCTTCCACAGGGAGAAATTCAAGGATCTTGTGAACTGAAACCCACCTTTGACTGTCTCTATGCACTGTGTCCTTGGAGAAGGCCATTTCATGTTCATCCTGTGCGTTTTCAGGAATGTCCAGAATCCCAAGCGCAACCCAGACATGAAGAAACCAGTTTACTGGCTGAGCATATAACCTAAACCCCTCAAGTCTTGGCCCTGCAAAAATTTATTCATGGGTATAACTATACATAGGTATAACTATACATATTGCTTACACTTGACTGTTTGCTTAAACATATATATACAGTGTGTGTATAGTTATTGTCCTAGCTTAGTTCCAACATAGAGAGGTTACAAAGTCACTTAGTAAGTGTAAAGAAAAAAATAAAATAGTCAACATGATGTTAGGTAGTTCTCTGGGACTCGACTAAAACACTTTTTAAAACCACTTGAAACTTGCCTGACTGTCTTCATAGGGGTCTCAGATGTGGTAAAATTCACCTGGTTTAGCATTTGAAAGTCATTGGTCTAGATCTAAGATTAGGGTTCCTTTATCATCTTGAAAAGAAATGCCCATATCCAGAGGCACTTCATCTCACACTAAGGTAGGTATTTAAGATCGTGATCTTCTATCCCTGGTGAGAAGAAACAATTCACAGACCTGCAAGACTAGGATTTGGGAAATACTTACAAGGAGCTGCTACTGTTCTTCTGAAGTTCCACGTTCAATTCCTTCCACATCCAAACTCCAACCGTGACCTATGGATAAATGAAGAATAAAAGACAAGGTTATTGTCTTGATGTCATATTAACACTGTCTTCACACCCCTTTATATGTAATCATTTCTGTGAAATTACCACAATGGAGGTAGGATATAAGAAACCTAGAAGGAGCAATCCTCAGGATACTGAGGATTTTGTTTTCTTTTTTTTTTACAATATTTCAGAGACACTAGCCAAATATCTGCAAAAGAAGGTCCCTATGTAAAATAGGGACCCTCTTGAAAATTATTCTTTTCAAAGCACCTGCTGAAGCCAATGGTGGGTGTTTGAAGGAAGTCTGGATGGTAGGCATCTGTGGAAAGCAGTGTTACACACTACGAAAAGATCAGGAGGACCCGTGCTCACCCATAAGACCCAGAACATGACTATGGCCTTAATCCCAAATAAACAGAAATCATGCTGCTAATTGCAATGCCACAGGATATGGCATTTAATTATCATCAGTTAATACCAAGCCCATATTTTGGGCCCCAAGTCAGGATTGTGACCTAGTCATGTAAGAGACAGTTCACAGCCCTGCAAACCAGCAGCATGAGGGCAAGACTGCTCTTCAAAGGTACAGCTGCAGCCCACAAACAAGTTGTGTCAAGTTCCCTCATGGGTGGTCATGAATAACTGCCAGGGAACATGGCTTTCCTGATCCAGTATCTGCCAAGGATGTTGGGTGAATTTTGCAGATTAAGCAGGACCCTTTGCTTGCACAGCTTTCACTGTTTGCCGTGCCCAGTCTAACTGGAGTATTGAGTACTGGAGTTCCGTCTTGCCCAATGAAGAGAGAGAGGCTCCAGTTCCAGGCATCATTTTCCAAAGCAGGGCTTGGGTAGAGAAGAAGTGTGACAAGTCTCTAAGCGTTAGCAGGGACAGGCAAGCGCAAGGAAAAGAAAGTCAGTCAGTCATATTCATTAGCAATGTGTCCAAGACGGATATATGCAACTATTGCTTTTTAATTTAGAGGGGCAAATTAAATAAATGGCCAAATGACATAGGAAATTATCAAGCCCATTTTAATACCCAAACAATGAATTTCAGGAGTTAAAAAATACTAGAAATACTAGAACAGTATCCAGAATTTTTTAATTTTCAGGTTTTGTAATCTAAAATACCACATTTTTGCTTAGTAAAATGCATTGTTTTCAATACAGCATTTCTCATACACACTTAGTATGAATAAATTATTTTCACTTCTTGCACAAGACAGTGAATTATTCTAAGCACTGTACAATATGAAATAAACCCCCCACTTTTCTGTGCCTTTTCTTCCTTTTGTTCCCCTGGTTTTCCTTTTTCAAGGACTTTCACACTTTTCAAAAGAATCCCATATTGCTGGAAATCTAATCCATTTTTTTGCATGCTGCACTTAGCAAGTCATTAAAACAAAAAAAAGCAGCAACTTCGTTATGATTGTTCCAAAAAACTTGAACTAAAGCAAAGGGCAAAGGGAAACAAACATTATAGCTTGCTTTTAAAACCTCAGTGGGTCTCCTTACACATACATATGCATGTAAAACATATAGATATACATAAAAAATACAAAGAAATCAGATGAGGTAATAGCACCCCCTTCTGAGAGTTAGGACCAAAGCTTATACCCTCACTTTAAAGCAAATCAGGACACTTTTCATCATGGTGCTACAGTTTTTCGACACGCAGCTCCTACTTCATCTTTTTGTCCTGCTGCACTAAACTAGAGAGATGTACATACTATTTACTTGGCATTTATCTGCTCCTGCCTCTGTTACTGCAAGAACTGCTTGGTTTCAAGGCAGCAATTATAATTTGGAGCTAGGAAGTCCACAAAAAATTATTTTCTTCAGCTCACCCATTCAATTATACCATGTGTAAAATACTCCTTGAACTGGTTGTTTTGGATGCGAGAGAGAGGTGGCTTCAGCTTTTGCGGTCAGGGGATGGGTGGAGGAGGGTGTGAAGGGTTGATGTAGCTCAGCAGGAATATCACTCCATTCCTTGATGACTTGGTTTTCCTGGGGATAGAACTTCACCTCTTTTGAAATGGGCACAGCCTCCTCTTCCCCATCCTCCCTGCCTCCCCTAGTCTGCGGTTAGGGCAGGAAAGGACCAGGAGTCCATCTCTCTCTTGTAGCAGCAAGGGCTCAAGAAGTAGTATCTATCTGCAACACCTAATGGGATAATAGCCAGAGCCATTCCAGTATCACAAGGGCTACAGTAAGGCTCTTTATGAGCCTCCCTTGCCATGTACCTACACCAGCAAACATTGCCTCAGTTCCTCCCTTGGCCTGGCAAAAAGGTTGTTTTACCTCCCAAAAGAAATGCATTTTCCCCACTCTAAGGGGAAAAAAAAAAAAAAAAACAAAACAGATCAAGATGATTTCCTGCCTCACCCACCCTTTCCCAATAGCAAATTTGACCTCATGCAATTTCATCTCAATGGGAATGTAAAGACTCTTCCTCCACTTGCTCAACACAACATGGGCTGTTACACAGCACAGTGCGGGCAGAGCTCTTGTAACTCAACAAAGAGCTGTCCTGTGAACGGCTCTGTTCCACCAGACGAAGCTTTAGTGGCATTGAACCATCCGAGCAGCCCGCAGCTCACCAGCCCAAAGCCAAAATAAATCATACCCAATAACAGTAATCACACCACAAAACCCTCACAGAGTAATTGAGAAATGCAGCCAGGGTCAAGAGTCGAAAGAAGAATGTAACAGTGCTTCTCAAACTCCCACTTCTCATTGAAAACCAATTCGTGATATTTCTCAGTAGTTTGCATAGATGTTGCTGCAAAAAAACTTCTGTAGGATCTGCAACAAGCAGCTAAGGAAGAAGCAGAACAGTATTTACTCTTTTTTGAGCTGCCAAAGAAGGAAGAGCGTTTGATGAAAGGTGCAAGACTCTAAGGAAAATAGTGAACGAACTCCGCAACTTAAACCACAGAAATCCACATGACAGAGCAAAGTATAATTTACCATGACAAATCAGTGCTCTAGCAGAAAGAGTCACAGCATGTGAAGAAAAAAATTAGCACAAGCTGAAGATAAGAAAGACACCATTTTCTACTTGCAGTGCTAGAAAGAAAAGAGGTAAGAATTAAGCCAAACAAATAGAAACAAACCCCAGTAATACTGCAAGGGAAAGAAGCTCTTCCAGGACATGTACAAAGGAATGCACCACAGAAATTCAACATGGGAATGCCATAGCATCACAAGGAAAATATTACATCTGAAAAAATTATTAAAGTCCACAAAAATCCATGTGATGATGCTGAATCTGAAGGAAGAGCCCTCGTAAGAGTTTCTTGCAGCCCACATCCTGTAGCAAGGAAGATGCCAAGGTAGGTATGAATATAGTTACTGAGATATGAAGTAATTACAGTACATAAAAGTGGAAATACTTGAAGCACAAATTACAATGGTGCTTGGTTTTGGCTCAGCACTGTTATGTGTAGGGCTTTTGCATGTGACTAAGAGCTACCTGTACACTCAGAGAAAGTGCAAAAATGAAACAAACTGATTTGGGGGAATGAGTTCGAATGGTGCCTATGCACTTGGGATCTTTCATGTCAAGGGTAGTAAGCACACAGGCTAATGCCCAAATTCCCAAACAGACACACATGCAGATCATGATATTCATAAATTCATACAGAAAATAAAATACAGGATCATGAATGGATAAGCACATATATTTTGTTATAGGGTTCTTTAAAAATAGTTGCTGGTAAAACAGGATTTCTACTACAAGCAAATAATCATAGCTTTAGTAGTCCTTTGTTAATTTTGCAAATCTCAATCTCATCAAATAGGAGCTATACCTCCAGGAACTCCTCTGAAAAAGGTGTCCCCCAGCATCTGGAAGATTGTCCAATTACAATTTATAGAGAATTACAGCAAGGATGACTGACTAAAGACAGAAGTCATGGAGGGTGTCAGGAAAAGAGAAGAAAGAGTGTGAGAGAGTGTGTGAGAGACCAAGTGAACGTCACTTTCTCATATGTAAAATGAAGGCAATTACACCTCTCCTTAAGTTTTGTGGGAAGTGGAGTCAGTCCCTGGTGTCAGATTTGGTCAGATTTTCTTGCTTGGCTTCTGCTCTTTTCTTCTGCTTTGTTCTTTTTCTCTCTTGCTATGTCTACACTCCACATTGATAAGAAAAACCTGTATCAATTCTTATGGAGTCTTTTTAGTCTTTGATAATCTGTGTTATCAAAAAAGGGCTCTTAACTTAAAGTCTTTGTTAGGGGCAGTACCAGCAGAGAATAGATCACTGTTAACCCTGGGCTGAGACAGGAGAATGGTAGATGGCTTCTCTTGGGAACACAAGGGAGCTTGCAAAGAACCATTGCCCTGGAAATCCCACCCTGAGCAGGATCATCAGGAGGTAAAAGCTCTTTCTTGCTCTCTCTAGGCACCGGCAGTTGTCCACAGAAGGAAATTGTATTATCATGGCTGGAAGAAGAACTGTGCGCTCATGGGCTCCCATCCCATCACAGGTATTGCTATCCCTGAGCTGGCACCTTAGAGAGTCCAATTGATTCAGAAGCATTTAAGATTGACTACCGACCAAACCCCTT
Organism: Dromas ardeola; assembly: GCA_013398915.1. NCBI lineage: Eukaryota > Metazoa > Chordata > Aves > Charadriiformes > Dromadidae > Dromas > Dromas ardeola. The sequence goes on along the minus strand of VYZM01001183.1, from coordinate 134,920 downwards.
ACTCTTCTTCATTGCCAACAGTTCCTGCCCCACTTACTCTTTGTCATGGCTAGGCTAACCTGACTATTTAACCCCTGCAGCATTGGATCTGGCCTTCTGCTTCAGCCAGTATGGCTGTGAGTCAGTGGACTACCTGGGCGCAAGCTGGGAGGTCTCTGTTGCACCAACTAAATATTTCACAGAATCACCTGTAAATAAAACCGGCATCTGACCAGCCACAAAATAATCCAATAAAACAATTAGCATTCTTACTTGAGGTGAGAACAAGAGGCAAACCCCTTGTATTACCAATGGTCCTTAACATATATGCCTGGCCCAAAATTTAAGAAAAATCTACTGGATTAGATTTTGACTGGAAACTAAGACAGGACCTTGAAAGTCGATATAACAGATTCTGTAATGAAATACAAAGTTGTCATGCACGAAAAGAGACTCTGCAATTTTTCCGTGGTACTTTTTTACATTTCCATCATAGTTCTCCTAATCCTTTGGAAGACTTAGAGACTTAACATTTCAATTGACTAATTCGAAGACAAAAAGTCCATTCAGTACCAGTGATCTGGATTTTCTACTGTTTCTCTGAAATGGCTGCCAAAGATACACACATCTCAAAAGATGGACCCTAGGAAAAACAACCTTGAACCAATAGCAGCAAAAGTAATCATAGTAAAAAGGATGTAGAGACTAAGGACGTGCAAAATCACATGCCTCAATAAAGGCTTCTGGGAGTTTGAGGCCATCTATAAAAGTGTACAACACACTATGCGAAGAAAAAAAAAGTAGGAAACTATTTGATAGATTATAATCCAAACAGTTACACCGTACATGCGTAAAACAGGCCTGGTTTACCACGTTTTTCTGACCAGCATGAAATTTGAAGTGTTGCAGCAGTCTGTACCCAAGGAACAATCAAGGTGGTAAAGTGTCATCCAAATGGGATACAAATGATCAGAGTGACTGGAAGCCTAACATAGAACTGTCACCCTTGCAGGTGACGGTGGTGGCACAGTAAAGCCAGCCTCATTGCAAATGCAGTTTCAGTGGCTGCAAACGGCTGGTGAAAATAGGCGATGCAAAACACCATCTCATTTGAGGCTGGAGAGCCACAGCCAGATGTAAACAAGGTTACAGCAGCTTAACAAGCCAGTGTCTCCCAGCTGAGACACAGCAGCTGGCACAGCACCCCAAAGGAAGGTGAAATGCTCCAGCCTTCAGCAGGACAGGGGATGCTTGCTGCAGGCTGATGTTCTCCACCAAGACCCCAAGCCGATGTGCTTTGGAGGGCATCCAAGGAACTAATACAGGACATCAAACCCTCAGCCCTGTCTTCTGTGTGCTACCAGGTGGACAAGTGATGCAGTACAAATGCATCCTCTCAAAAGTGTCTCGCTGGACAGACACAGGGGAAACAAGACCCCTCTGGCCAGAACGAAAGAAAGCCCACGTCTTCTGTGGGATGCTTTCCTGAATCAAGGTGCGCCAGAGCTTGGGGCTCCCTCCTTACCCTGCTGATGTGCTGTCACACCAAGCTGAAGTGGCTCGGCTGGATCCAGCACCTCTTGATAATCAGTGAGCATAAATGTGGCATTGAATTGAGGCGCAGCATTGCCTCTTCCACTGCTGGCAGGGCTCTTGCTCGCTCCAGCCCCTCTGCTCAGCATGACGGCACATCAGCGGGCCACGCTGAGAAGAGAAACAACGTGAGGCACAAAGGAGCAATGCTAACAGAAGCAGGGGGGTATGGGGAAGGAGAGCTGAAAGCCTGTGAGCGAAGAGGAGAAGGAAGGAGAAATTAGGTTGACGAGCATCTGAATAAAGCCTTTTTGGGCTGACAAAAAAAAGCAATGTATTTCTGTGCTTGTGCTTTTCCCTTTACGCAGGCAAAAGCAAGAAGCAGAAATGCTGGTTTTAATACCGTTCATGATGAAATTCAGAAAGGAAATAGAAAAGAGATTCAAAGGCAGAGCTCTGAGAGCTCCCACTCCCGGGCTGCTAGGCCAATAATTTTCAAGCTGTGGTCCATTGTGACTTGTACCGCCAGGCTGTGTTTACACTGTGACTTAGTGCCAGCAGTACTGCTGGATAAGGCCTTTCAGCAGATCAGCATCAAATCCTATTTTCAAAGATTTAAAACAAAAACAACAACAACAACAAAAGCCTCACTAAAAAAAAATTGCTCTGAACAAAACCTTGGCATGATATTGTACATCCTGGACAATTCCCCCACCAACTTTTAAATGAGCATATTTGGGCATTATAAGATGTCCATTTTGTGTGGATTTTGTAGGCATTGTGAAACATGTATGGTTTCAAACTTTATCAATTGTTTTCTGGGTAAGAAAGTACGTCTTGTGCAGGAACATAAAGGAGGCCCACACAATCTAAACAATGACATTCAAGTTGGATGAGAAGCAAATTGAAAATTAGCAAGGCTTTCTAATATTCAGACTCCACCCTCATATGTTTTGAAACAAGTGCAGCTGGGGCACTGAAAGATGCAGCCATGAAACTCAGTATTAGCCACACAGAGCCCGATACTGGACCAGGTAGCCTCTGCTTCTGTGCCACTGTGTCAATGGTACCCATTATGTCTCCATAAACATCTCTTATTCACACGAACAGAAAAGCATATTTTAAAGTCCAGAGGAAATGGAAATCCCTGGTCACCCTGAACATGAAAAGGATAGTGCAAATTCTAGGACATCCCAGGCAAAAAAATTTTTGCTCAAATCACTAAACGCGAAGCTAGAATAATTGGCGTACGCTGCAGTTTTACAGGTAACTTGGCTAACATCCTTTCCCTTGCCTGATATTCTGCCCCATAACCACTTTACTAGTTTCCTTTCTTTCACTCTGTCAAGCTCAATGTTTTTGTCTTACCCTTCCTAATTAACCTTGTGTCTTTCTCTGTTTAGTCCCTCTTGTTCCTCTCATCCCATTGATCTCATCCCCTTGCTGGCTGGAATGTCAGCCTTGGTTTGACCTCCTACCACAGTAACTGCTTTTTGCTCTAGAAGGTCTCAAAGTGAGCTGATTCATAAGGCTTATATTTACTTCTCTTTCAAAACCCCTCTCAAACCCCTCTCTGCCACAGCAGTTACAAGAAATGAACCAGTGTTTAATGGTAGGGATAAAGGGCACTTGATAAACTGAAACTAGAGAAATAGCAATGTGTAGGAAGCTACATTGCTGGTTTCTGTCTCCCACATCCACCATTTACAACTCACTTCACAGAGCAGAACTTGAAGAGTAAATACAGCATTTCATCCAGTCTCACAATACCCTGGCAAGTGCAATACAGCAAATACGTAAATAAAGATCACTTCAATCACCCAACGGCCCAGAGGCTACTGATGAGCAAATAGTCACGCTATGCAATGCTGAAGGTCCGTACATGACCAAGCACAGTCAAGAAGTAAGTTACTCACCTCTTCCGAAAGGCCAGCAGCGCAGTGTCCTGGAGCACCGACTCGCACCAGAGAGAGGAGCACCCAGCAAACAGCAGGCACCATTTCTTCTCACCCAGATGTGTGCCTTGAGAACAACAGACCTCACAAGTCACATCAGAAAGCTAAAGAAACCTGACTTCAAGCAAACTGCTATAGCTACTTACCAAATGCCTCCAGAATTAGGAACTGGAAGACAAAGACAGCTGGAACAAAGACAGCAACAACCATTGATTTCCTATATCCATGATCGGCAGCTACATTCAGTTAACCTGGATGCATGCTGGGGTAGCAGAGCATGTGCAAGTAACGTGGGACTGAAATATTCTGCAAGAACATTTTAACTGAGAGAGCACCAGCAAAAGTTAAGGTGTGAATATTTTTGCCCTATTACTGCTTCTTTTGTCTTCCCTGCTCCAGATGTCTTTGTCTTGTCCACAGTCTCTCCTAAATGAAGAAGCGAAGCATGCGTGTAAGGGGGTGCATACCCAAGAACCCTTAGAAAAATCTTAAAACAATGTTTGCCCCTCCCTCTCAATACCAAGAACGTGACTTCAGCAGGCACAGGAGCTCTGCTCTCGCCTGGCTGGGGTAGTCACACATCTGAGCCCGCATTTCTTGCCTGGAGTAGCAGTCGCTTTGTTATCCATCCAGCCAGCACCCTTTTGTTGATCAGTGAAGTTTTGGCACTGCAGATGTGATAAGAATAAAAACATTTAAGCAATCGGTTAATCTAACAAATATGTTAAATATAGCGAGACAATGAGATCGAATGCCCACTGCTTTCATTGGCACCAGACATAAATCTCAGAGAAAATTGCACAGATGCAATCAGAGTTGAACACGAGAAGTGTTTGGCACATTTGAGCTCTGCTACCCTGAAGATAAGACTTGAAAAAAAGGACAGACTGCCTATCAATACCTTCACAGAGCACACCCTTTTGAGCTCTATAAATACATTACATTCTCAACACAATACTTTTTTTTTTTTTCCAGGGCTGTCTTTAAACATACATGTCCTCGTTTCTAACTCGAAATTTTTTTTTAAGCATCCTTCTGATAACTTTCCCCAGCTTTGAATTATCAGTGAGCTACTTAATTGTAGCTAACATTTACCAACATTAGTCAAAAGTCTCTGCCAATACACAAGGCTATTTATAAAATAAGTACTTTTAATAAAATACTTATTATAAGGCAGTTGTCAGCTGTTTGCAGGTGCCCCTCACAGTCAAGTCTTATTAATGAAAGGTGGGAAACAACTTCCTGGAGGAAACTGCTCTGAGATTTGCAATTAAAGCAAATCTGTTTCATGCTGTAATGGCTGAGCGTTGTCTCCAAATTGAACTCAACGACTCTTTAGGGGATAGCTGAATTTTCCACGCAATTTATTTAATTAGAAACTCTCCTAAATTTTATAGGGATTTTTAAAAAATAACTTTCTGAGAACAGACATTATTTTTCACATCACATTTTTATGTTCCTCTCATAACAAACCATTTTTCAAGTTTTAGCATCAAGCAAATATGTTCTTCTCTCATTCAAGATAAGAGATTTTCTTAAAGAAGTTAATTCAAGTTAACTTTTTAATGCACCTTAGGCAAAACATATTCATCTCCCCTGTGGGCTTTCCTATTCAGAATTAAAGTTGCCCTGATTTGAAACACTTTTCAACCATCACAGCAGGAAATAAATGAAACTAAGAACTAAGCCCATTTTAATTTTCGATGAGAAGGTACACATAGAGTTTTAATGTGATTTAGCTAATCCACTTCAATTTCATACCTCTATTAATTCAAATGATCTCTTCTGAGTGATCACAACAAGATCATTCTTAGATTATTCAAAAATGCACAACTGTTATTATCCATTCAGAGTTAAATGGACAGTCCAGTAGTGGTAAGGCAAGGTGGGAGGCTTCAGGTTTCCTTACGGCCCCAGGAACAGCCCATCTGGTGTTGCCATAGCACATGTCTCTCTGGTTAGAAGCCAAAGGTCTTTTAATAACTGGATTGTCACAGCCACAGGATGACAAGGAGACCATAAGGAAAAACGCTGGCAATTGTCTGATACAAAAATACTATGCTTTTTTCTGTTGAAGTTGCACTGCTATCTAAATATCGCTTTACGAAGTGTTGTGTGAATTGACTGCCAATGCTTATGTCTTTGCTGCTTTTAACCTGCTTACGAATAATTAGAGGGTAAGAAAAATGCTCCAGCTCATTTATCTGGTGTTGAACCCAGGAATGTCTTCGAGCTCCCCCATTTAGCTGTGCACCCCAGCTGTGTCTGAATCCAGGATAGGGTGAGGATCTGGTGTACAGTATCCCCTCTTCCCAGTTCCTCTCTCCAGTGCTCTTGTCTTCATGGACAAAACCAAGGGCTAACAGACTGGAAAGAGCTGTGCCATATTCCATCATAAACCAGACAATCGGGGTGCCAGAGAAGAGGATAGGCCCCAGAATAACTGAGGCAAAGTCATGGACAAGTCATGGTAAGCTGAAGAAGGACTTCTCTGATTCTGATTGACACCAAATTCAGGTCCCATAGAAGACCAAGGCCCAGGCCTTATAAAAACCCTTCACAGGACATGGTCAAAGAGAGCCACCCTTTCCATAAGGATATGGTCGGCAGAGATGACAGGGATGAGAATGAGATTTTGCTAAAACCAGCTAGGCCAATAGCAAATGAGGCATACCGTGAGCCTGCAGACATGCAATCATTGACATCACCCAGCTGGTCAGATGACAAGGGAAAAAATGCTGTGGCACTGCTTACTACATCTGAGATAGTGAGTTTTTGATCTCAGAGTTTGGAAGACCTTGACAGCGCTCGGGAAAGTAGATACACATGAGAGTGAACTTGAATCCTTCATCCGTGTGCAACACTTGGAAGTATAAACTGACCCCTGTCGTTAACTTACATGGAACTGCAGTTCTATGGCAATAGGTCTGGTAGCCTGTTGTGGCCATGGAGGCTTAGGACCACCACAGAGGCCATGGAATGGCTTGGAGGAAGGTTTTTTTTTTCTATTGAACCGATGTATCTCGAGAGCAAAAACCTCATGTTGATGTGGACATCTCTGTCCACAGGCTTCACAGGTGGGTTACACATACACTCATGAGATGACTGTTGACACCACAGTCTTCACCTCCAAATACCCTATGTAAGCACATAGTCAGGGACGAATTATTTGGCATGGGCGTTGCAAGATAGTTATACAGACACTTTTGAAGGCATCTTCTGTACACCTACTGTGGAAAATACACCAGCTGTAGGTTTGCACAGCAGAAGCAAAACACGGTGTGGCTGAAATGCTATGTAAAGATGCAATCAGTTGGAGGAAGCTGGAAGACTATCAGTAGACATGGCCTAGGGTCATTTTTGTTGTCTGAGGGACACCTGAAAATCCAAAGCAGTCAAGAACTGGGAAGGCTCAGAGTTAACTCCAAGTCACTGTAGTCTCACCTGGCTTGAGTTTGGTTTGAGACTTTTAGAGATGCCATGCACTGCCCTGCTCCACAGTTCAGCCCTGTCAGAGCATGAAATAATTTGTTCAATTTTCAGTCTTACACTCCCCTTCATTAAACCTAAAAAAATTACATAACAAGAAGGAAGGCTCCTACTCTGCTACTCACTTTCACAGCAGTGAAAGGTCTGTTACGACTGATCCCCCAAACCCAAAAAGAGCACCTGTCTTTTCCCTTGGTCAGATGAAATTTTGAAACTAGGCAGGAAGTTCCCCAAAGTTTGGCTCACTGTGTAAAAACGAGTTTCCAGGGAATTCAAAGCACTTACATTTCGCTGCAGGCAGGTGGGCTCAAAGTTGGCATAAGTGACACATCCAAAACACAAGAAAAGTTTAAATTTATCATCAAACAAGCACACCTACATTGGCAAGTCCAGCCATACTGAAGGGTACAAAACTGTTTGGTGAAAGGTTGTGTTCTCCTAGAGTACCACAGACTTCTAAATATTGCCCTTCAATTTAGCATGTTTGAGGATTGCAAGGCCAGCAGTGCAGAAACGTAGAAATGTAGACAGATGTATCTAAAAGGATTAAAGCCCATCCTCACAATAATTTTTCTCTCAAGTTTCTCCAGGTTTAGAAAGCTTGAGAAAGGGATCAAAACTGGGGACAAATACAGTTCTGAATAAAAAGGCGACAGCCTCAAACTTCTGGGGAGTTACTGGAAAATAAAGTACATCATACTAACATTTTTCCATCAAATTTTAAATATGCTGGATAAAATGGGATGGGGTCCCCAATCCCTGGATACAAAATCTTTGAAACCTGTAAGCAATATCACAAGTATGAGATTGGGTATGCATAGCATGTACAATTGCACACAAGTTTCTGTGAGCAGACACAAACATGAAAGTTCACACAATAATTAAATAAACGGAAAGCAGAGCATCTGGGAAGATTCCAAACCCCACGTCTTAGTTACTTAATCACCCTGCAAACACATTTCAGATTACTCTGTTTTTATTAGTTTCATGTTAAAATGCAAATCGCATACTGTAGTTTTAATGAAGCAATAAAATAGAAAATAATTTTTGGCATAAAGATCTACTAAATAGATTTTTTTTTCCCCCAAATTGGCTTCTCCGATACATCCTCTGCTCAGTTTTAGTTCCTTTTCTACATTGCAGTTCTGTTGGTAGGACGCCAAAGCCTGTCAATTAACAGTAAGCCTATCCCTTATGAACAGAAGCAGGGACTGTGATCATGTTCAACTAAGATCAAGGATTAGTAAATCAGCATGGCACCAGATTGCAGGCGCTATTTAAACCCCACAGGCCTACAAGCCAATGCAGCAATATTATATTCCAGCTGGATGTGGAGAACAGAATCTCATAGTTCCAGAGGAACTCACTTTTTACCTTTCCTGTGCAGGCTATTACAAGTCAACTTAAAATGAGCCCTGATTAAATCATGTTGGCTTTCTCAAATGCCTGTTAGGAAACATCCACATGCTGCCACCGCTGGTATCTTATCAATGACTTTCCATCAAATTAAACATATTTCATTACACCTACAATAAATTATAGAAGACTGAATTTTTTTTACAAGCAGACCAAATATTGCACCAAAGCTGGCACAAAGGTTTCGTTTTAGAGCTTGAAGAACTGTAATGCTATCTCATCCCTTGCCTGGCATACGGGGTTGTTTCAAGGTTGTTTCTGCTGTTTGCTGCACAATCAGGCACACCGCACATGGTGAAACATTTTGTTTGCTTAATAAACAGAGTTTGAGTTCAGGGCTTGATTTACTTTGCCAAAAGACAGAAAATGGCCACCCAGTACAGTATACATCCCATCTTCCCTATAATCATTCCTTCCCTCAGGGATTTTTTTTTCCTTTTACTTTTTTCCTTTATTTTTTCTTTTTTTTTTCCTTTTCTTTCCTTAAGAAAGGGATAGATTTCTTTTATCCCAGATCGAGTGACAAGGGAAGGAGCCGGGATGTTTACTGCCAGGTAAAATACAAAGTCATGGAGGTCCAGGGGGACCTCATTCCACAACCCTACTGCCAGGTTGAAAACAAACGATATTATCAGAAAATGATCACAGAAAGCAAGCCTCACTCAAAGAAAAACAGTCTGTATTAATGTCTCTTTGAAATAACCTGAAAGCAAAGTCAAAGAACAATGAGGAAGGGTGACCTGCCTCGCTATTGCTGCCCCCACCAAACATCCTCAGCTGGAGCAACGCCTCGTGCATTGCCAGACTGCTGGTGTTAACGTGGTGATAGGTCTGCAACCAGAGGAGATACCTGGGCCTTTAAGCAGAGGTTTTGCTTAAAACGCTGCTTCTCATGCTGAGTGATAATTTCCTATACCTGAAAATTAAAACAGGAAGAAATCTGGTGCTTTGATTTTCAACCTTGAAGCCTTTGACTTTTTTTTCTATGACAAGCACCACGTAAGGAGGGAGTAAGGCCACCAGCTGAGGGGTCCTGATCTAGTGCTTAAGTGGTATCTTGGAAATTGAACTACAGCCATTTCATAACAGGCACATTCGCTATTTCTGCGCCATGGATCCTCAAAATATGTGTCAGCTCGTGGGCTTGGTGGGTTTTGCAAGCCCATCCCTGCTCCATATTGGGATGAGAGTTGGGCAGAAGCCAGCCCTTTTCCTCCCTCCCTCTTCTTTGGTTTTCCCGTGAAAGGCAGACATACAGCCCAGGAGTGCCCGGTGGCACTGCCCAGCCAGGTGTCATTTGGCCTGGGCAGAGGACCATGACAAAAGGGATGTGCATCCAGGCACACTGTGTATATTTGTGCTTTCGTCTGGGATTCATCTCTCCTAACCTGATAGATCTGTTACTTAGATGTCTATTCCTGAGCTAGTCACCACTGGCTGCTTTTCTAATAGAAAAAGAGAAAGAAGCATTCTGAAGGTGTGATTCATGCCATGTTAAAGCAGATGCCAAAAATAGGGTCAAATTCTCTTCCAATTATTATAAAAGGAGCCTAGGGAGACTAGTACACACACAGACATCTATACTGCAGATATCTAAGACAGCAGATATGAGTTTTAGCCATTGTGGCTCATCAACACAGACCCCTTTGCTGAACACCTGGAGTTTGCTGGGTTAAGAATGATTGAACATTACTGTCTTGTTAAGGACAGCAATTAATCTGAGACTCCAAATAATATTCACTTAATGTCATTTGTTCGCTTCCATATTGCATGCAGACCCTGACACAAAGGACGGAGCCTGCAGATTTCTGCAATTCACTGCAAGACACGCTAACCAGACCCAGCTGTTTTTGACCTCTTTCACAAGTATCCCACCAAAATCAATTTCTTAGCAAATCAGGTCTCCTCCTCCCTCGGAGCTCTATAATTCAGAAATCCCTCTTGCTCAGGACTTTCCTGTAGGCAACATGTCTATCAGCATGCATATTAAACATCAGTCATCTTTTCGCACATCTGCTGTGCTGTGTAAAGGAATTTCTTTTCTTTAAATGTTGATCAGAGGGAAAAGCTGTAAATCACTCAATCTCTTTTATTGAGAGCATCTTAAATAATATTACCGGTGGTCCCTAATGGAAGAGCCATCAAAATCCCTGTGCTTAGCAGTGTTTCTTCCAGGAACTAGCCTAAAAAAGAGACTTGCTTCTATTCCAAATGGTGCAGGCACAAGCTCCTGATTTATAAATACAACTTTTTAGCATGAGTTTAAGTCCAAGCAGCCTAGGAACAACTAGCATATTCTTGAGTGCTTTGCTGAAAAGGTCGCATGAATCATGGCTACATGTACTGAGTTTTCTTTAAGAGAATTGTGTCCCATATCTGTCACGACAGAGGGATTATTTTAGGAGAAAAGCTTTCTTAAAATCAGGCTTTTAAATTTAATTAATACCTGAAGCTCATTAAAGAGAAAAGAGTTGCCATGCAAATGAATTCTTTCTAGTGATACTATCAGTTTTGTCTCTTTAATTTGTACTTGCAAGAAAAAAATAGTTTGTCTCACTTGATGTTTATGCTATATAATTGCTCAGATGGACATTCGTTGGCTTGCCTGGTGTCTGATGGTCTCTGAACAGCTAAGTAAGAGAAAGGAAATGAACAGGCTGCAGAAGTTCTGATTGTGAAACAATTGCTCTTTGGAAGTGTTACCATGCCAAGTGAAAATACAAGAACTGAATGTAATTTGGCATTGCTAGAACTTGTTAGGGCTTTTTCTCCTCTTAGCAGTATCCTCATGTGACAGGATTTGGTTATGAGGAAACTCCTAGAGCAATGCTGTATCAGGTCCGTAAGGAGTTTCAAAGCCCGTCTGAAAAGAGGGAGGAGAGATGGCAAAGGGAATGGAGATCTACAGGAAAAACACAACGAAGCCTGGTGTAGCTTTCCCAGTTCCCTTTAAGCCAAGATGCACATGCCAAAAGCTCCTCTGTGCCCTTGAATTCTCAAACTATGAAGTAAATGTACACAACCCTTTTTTTCTGCCCCAGCTACACAGAAAAACCTTTCTATTGCTGAATCCGATTTATATGTCTAACTAGAAAACATAAAACAAGTTTAAAGAAGTATGAGGTGCAAAGTACAACGGATTTTTTCTGCAGGAATTTATCACTGTGTTTGTTAATTAGAGGCTGAAATACTAAATAATCACTAACACTATCAGCTGATGGGTAACGTTTGTGTCAAACAGCAAAGCTACTAACAAGCAGTACTACAGTTTCATAACATGGGCTTCTATTCAAACAAAAAACCCCCACAGGTTTTAGGATTTTTTTCTCCTGCTGATCTTCTGCTGAGCTTATCAAGCTGAGCAGTCGTGGAATCAATCTCACTGAGGAGTCGCAATTTCTCCCCAATTCTCCCATGAAGCTTAAAATCAGGGCTTTGGCAGCAGCCCTCCCACCCACCCACAGCTTTCATGGATCCAGATATAATGTAATTTTATTTTTATCCTGTATGCTTTTACATGGAAACTCAGAAATACATTTGCACCATCACAGAGAGCCTATGAAAGCAGCAGGAAAGCAAATTCTGCCTTTGCAAGTTAGGGTACAGCTTTCAAACACACCAGTCACCAGTGCCTTTTAAGGGAAGGGTAGGGGAAAGAAAAAAAGAACGCACCTCTTTGCTTGCTTATTTCTGATAGCAGATGACAAAATAGTAAGGTTGGACCTACCTTCTAGTCTGGTGTTGATTCCCTTATCTCTATGGACTATTTATACAGTCATAAAACCGCAGGACTAGTGGGATCCCAGTTATACCCCTGACCTCTATGCCCAAGCAAGCTCAAGCATCCCAATACCTTTTTAACAGATACCAGTCTAACATGTTTTTTAATACCTTCAGTAATAATGAGGTCTCCCAATGTATTCCAGCACTTCTGCATCCATAGTTGGAGGGCTTTTTTTGCGTCTGACCTGAATTTCTCTTTGATGCAGTGTAAGCCCATCATTTCTCTTCCATCCATCTTAGACAAGAAGAACAGGTTAGTCCCTCCCTTGCAGCAGCCTTTCATGTGCTTCAACACCTGCCACTCACACCTCAGGATTCACTCTGTTGCTGTAGGCAGACCTGAGATGCCATTTTTTCTGGAGCTCTGATCATTTTCACTGCTCCCCCTCCAATTACTCTTCCCAAAATGTGACACCCCAAACTGGACGCAGTATTTCATACGAGGCCTTGCTAATGCAGCGCAGGAGAGAAGAAGAACTGGACACGTCATGTGTGCTGTATTCCTATTTATATACCCCAGCATGACATCTGGCTTTTTCAGTTTATCTCCAGTTTGCCAAGAACATTTGAATTCTATTCCTGGTCCAGCATGCCAGCAGCCCCTCTCAGGTTTTACTTGTTTGCAAATGTATCGAACACAGTTGCTATGCTATCGTTTAGGCTGTTAATGAAAACTGACCCAGATCACTGACGCTCAGCTGCTCTTACTCAGTGTAATGAAACAGGTTGTTTTTGTGGTGGGAAAACACAGGAAATATTATTGTCTTTTTTAATCTCTGAGTATGCATGTTTTAGTACTGTTGTTTGTAACGGAATTACCTACAGCAGGCCTGCATTTTTTACATCCTGAGAACTTTATCAAAATTCAATGCATATAGGTTGGAAGCCTGGCTTTTTCTTTATAGATTTGGCTTTTTTTTTCCTCCATTTGTTTTGCTTTGCTTTGTTTCTCAGCACAGAATGAATATGATCAAGGGAAATAGCCACCAAAGTCAAAGAACGGGGGGACTTGTTACAAGAGACTTGAAAATTACCTATTAAAACTGGTGTCTGCTTGGTAAGTATGTTCAAGGCCAGGAATAAGCAACTTATTCTGTAAGGATACTCTGTCCCTCCAATAGCTAGGCAAGAGAGAAAATACTATAAGAAATGAAAAAAACATTATTTTTTTCTGCAAACTATAAGAGAAAATTAATTCTCTAATAATTCAAATAGCTGTTTGGGAGGAAACCTGCCATACCAAATTTATTTATGGGGTAAATAAATGTTTAAATAAATTGGGGTTGGGTTTAAATACGGAGTTGGGGCTTAAGTGCAGAGTGTTAGCAAACATTTGCTTAAGACATTTCATTAATCATCTCAACTCATTATCCCATTGTCTGGACCCCTTGCCCTACCTGGTCCCAAAACACAGCCCCAGCTTCCTTAACCCACCCCTGCAAACCCTCACACCATACACTGTCATGGGCTGGTTTTACGTGGGTTTTACAGCACATAAACCACTGCTTTAGGGGGCCGTGACACAGACTTCCCTTCACTGCAGAAGTTTGAAACTGGAGAAATAATAATTATGTCTAAGGGGAACTGCATGGGACCAAGTGACCTGCCACACGGGGACATGGCTACTCTGTTCTACAGAAGACTAGCCCTGAGCAGCGGGCTAAGCCTTATCAGAGCAATAGGTCTGATGATCTCCAAAGGGGAAATCTGTCAGTCTACATTTAGAGATCTGACCTAGGCTTCACTTTTCTCTGGAGATTGAGTTTTAGGAATTTTGGAAATTATTTTAAAAATACTGCTTCTTTACCTGTCAAAATGTAGGTTCAAGGTGGGTGGGTAGTCTAGGTGGACTAGTGAGGGCTTGACTTGAGCAGTGCCAAGTTCTGGGTCCCTCAGTTACAGACAAAAGTGGGCTATTTGCAGATTGTCCATAAAAAGGCAAAGGAATGTTTGAGGTCTAAATGCACTTCCTAATTAAAAATGGATTTATTCTAGAGAAGATACAGCAACAGTCTTCGAATACAGAGAGGACTATTATAAATACTCGTGTTTATTGATATGTGTTCTCCACACGCGTTTATTGGTGTGAGTTCTGTGAAGGCTGGACAACGCTAGGATTAAATGGCAGCAGGAAAACTTCATGAAAGAAATGACAAAAGACATTGTAGCAGGAGGAATGGAGAAGCAGTTGGACGCATTGCCAGAGGAGATAATGGGACCTCCAACATCAGGGTTGCTTCAGAACAAATTGGACGAGACTCCCTAAGCAATTAGAGTGTGTAGGTGATTCTGCCTTGGGAAGGTCTAGCTCAGCCCCTGAGGTCATGTCCATGACTCTACCTAAAGTTTTATGAAGGTTGCTGTGGGTGCATGAGAAGTACGATAGAGAAGTGAGTACTACTGATTAAATGAGAGGCTACTCAGCAGCACGTCACTACATAAAGCAAGAACAGTTCTGTAAAAGCAGGCAAAACTTCCTGGGGGAGCTTTAATCTGTGAGAAGCTACCAAGTCTGGCAAAGATACATCTGCTTTACACAGCCGGCATGGAAAAGAAGCAAGAGAAGTTAAAGATAAACTTCATGTTTAGGTGCTACAATGTGTCCAGAGAAGGGCAACAAAGCTGATGAAGGGTCTTGAGAACAAGTCTTATGGGGTCTTGAGAACAAGTCTTATGAGGAGCAGCTGAGGGAATTGGGGTTATTTCGCTTGGAGAAAAGGAGGCTGAGAGGAGACCTTATCGCTCTCTACAACTACCTGAAAGGAGGTTGTAGCCAGGTGGGGGTCGGTCTCATCTCCTTAGTAACAAACAATATGACGAGAGGACTTGAGAGGACCTCAAGTTGTGCTATGGGAGTTTTAGATTGGATATTAGGAAAAATTTCTT
The DNA here is from genome assembly GCA_013398915.1 of Dromas ardeola. Lineage (NCBI taxonomy): Eukaryota > Metazoa > Chordata > Aves > Charadriiformes > Dromadidae > Dromas > Dromas ardeola. The sequence continues at coordinate 119,879 of VYZM01001183.1, read as the reverse complement.
CACCAAAAGGATTGTCAAGCATTGGAACAGACTCCCCGGGGAAGCAGTGGAGTCATCATCCCTGGAAGTATTTAAAAGATGTGTAGATGTGGTGCTGAGGGGCATGGTTTGGTGGTGGACTTGGCAGTGTCAGGTTAATGGTTGGACTCAATGGTCTTAAGGGTCTTTTCCAACCTAAATGAGTCTATGATTCCATGTAACTAGTGAATTTGAACTATAGACTTTGAAATTTTTATAGAAGACTTGACCTTGAATCACTGGAGAAGGGCAGGTACAATGTGCAGTTCACCTTACATGAGCCAGTGCACATAAAAGGCAAAGGAAACATGGGCTTTCCACCAAAGGGAAAGTGGTCCTCAGAAGTTCTGAGCAGTGGATCAACTCTCCCTTTACACACACATTTCACAAATTGTCTTCTAAGTTAGTCAGTACTTAATATTTCTCAGTGTAGAGAGAAGGGAGCAAACACTTCCAAAACATTGCACTGGCTAGGGCCAAGGCAGAGCAGTACCCTGCTGCCCTAACGAGAAAGATAAAAAATTTCAGCTTTCTTTCCTCTCACCCACAGGTGTTTAGCATAAACAAAAAAAGTACCATAATCACCATTATTAAAAAAAACAACCCAGAACTACCTTTTCTAGTGCACCCTGGTTTTATTCTTCAGGGTACAACCACGTTGCGTGTGTGTGTGTGCCTGCTTGCACATGGCACATAACCGGGGTGGGGGGAAAGTTAGCATGCAGAATAATGTAATTACTCATTCTTGAATAGAAGGATAATTACTGTCACAGAAACCCACATAACTTGCAGATCTTTTTGTTCTTTTTAAGATGATAAATACAGTATTTTCCATTTTCTAACAGGATGCATCCTTTTCCTTCTGACTCCCCTTCCCCCCTCCTAAGCTGAATTACATACGTTTTGAATGAATAACAAGGGTTATCAGTTCACATATAGAAAAATATAAGCTTATCTAGATTTTTTTAAAAATAAAAATAATTCCATGTCTCTGGAGTCACTGTGGTGAGTCACTGTTGGTTAAGAAATTGGGCTGTCACCAGTAACAAACTTCCTTCAAGTGTGACTTTCAAGAGCACAGCTGGAAGAGGATGGGGAAAAAAGAGGAGGCAGCAGAAAAAGACACACTGACCAACCGCAGCCTAAGACTTTTAAAATTCACACTCTGAATCTCATGTTTAAGAGTGACATTAGCTCTTGTGTGTCTTGCTGTCGGTCACTGATGCAGTGTAATCTGAGGGCAGCAACGGTAGGTGAGGCAGTGCAAAAAGACACCCAAATGGCCGAGAGCTCACAGCCTCCATCAACCGGCTGGGTGCCCTCTTCCTTCTTCCCATCCAGAAAGGCCTTTGGAAATGGAGAGAATCGCCACTGGGATTAGGGGGCTGTTTAAATGGGGAGACAGCTTGCAAGATATTCTCCTAAATAGCTTTATTTGAAGAGCTCTTTTAAGCCCTGTTGTCAACACTTAGGCAAGGAGAGGGATTTTACTGGTACTTCTGTTAGGTCCAAATTTATACATAGAGAAAAGTAGCTGCATGGCTTTAGGACATTAGAGCAACAGAGGAAGAACAGATATCAGGAACTGCTTTAATGGGACTTTATAACATCTGCTGAAAGAACAAGCCTGCTCTTCTACAGTGACAGTGGGGTTGCGGTGAAAACTTTCAAAACCCCCATGGGAGACTGGAGCTCACAGGCATCTCTGTGTCTCTATGAACCACAGTAATTTAAGTGTCGTCTGTTCTTACATCTTCTGAGAAAAAGGATTGAGACCGTTCCTCCTGAGCAAATACACAATAAGGTTATGTTTACATTGCAGTTAGCTAAAAACTAACTGGGTTTTGGTAGCTGTATAACCATGACACTGTGATTCCTAATGTGAACAATCTCGGTGTGTTTACTGACGTTTTTCTCCCACCTGTGATCTCTGCTGAACCATAGAATCATAGAATAATTTAGGTTGTAAAAGAACCTTAAGATCAAGTCCAACCATAAACCTAACACTGCCAAAACCACCACTAAACCATGTCCCTCAGCACCACGTTTACACATCTTTTAAATGCCACTGGGGACGGTGACTCAACCACTTCCCTGGGCAGCCTGTTCCAAAGCTTGACAACCCTTCCGGTGAAGAAATTTTTCTTAATATCCAATCTAAAACTCCCCTGGAGCAACTTGAGGCCATTTCCTCTCATCCTATCGCTTGTTACTTGGGAGAAGAGACCAACCCCCACCTCTCTACAACCTTCTTTCAGGTAGTTGTAGAGAGCGATAAGGTCTCCCCTCAGCCTCCTTTTCTCCAGGCTAAACAACCCCAGTCCCCTCAGCCGCTCCTCATAAGACTTGTTCTCCAGACCCCTCACCAGCTTCGATGCCCTTCTCTGAACACGCTCCAGCACCTCAATGTCTTTCCTGTAGTGAGGGGCCCAAAACTGGACACAGTATTCAAGGTAGGGCCTCACCAGGGGGACGATCACTTCCTTAGTGCTGCTGGCCACGCTATTTCTGAGCTTTGTGATGCCTCAGTTCCACTGTCAGTAATAACCTGCTGTGTAGGAGTATGCCTTTTTGAGCTGCTGTGGCCCAAATGTGGACATACCCTAACAGAACCTGGACCTGTGAAACACACTATGCTCTGATTTTTTACATACGTCTGGTAAATAATTCAACTCGCATGGTGGTATTTGGAATTGCCCCATCTGAAAAAGGAGACATTTTATCCCAAGAAAGATTACTTTGCCAGTTCCAGGAACTGATACCTTGCTACAAAAGTAATAATAAATAGATGAGAACAAGCTAGTCCGCACCCCACCAGAAATAGCAGGCTGCCTGCTCCAGGCTCCAATTGAAATTCCGTCTGTTTGCGGTAGCATCCTTAGCAACTGAAAAATCGCACAAGACAATTCATGTAGGTGAGGTGTATCCAAGCAGCCAACATTTCAAATGCAAGCTTTTCTCGTGGGCCTCAAAAGCTAATTTTTTTCAAAAATCTTGAATTTATTTAAAACTCTTATCCAAGATATCTTTCTCGCTCACAGATTTAGCATATCAATGTTCCTGGGAAGTCATAATCATTGCTTTCATTCTATAGATTTCCTTGCCCTCTAACAACTCAGATTGTGTGTTGTCTCAACCATTCCCTTCAAGTCATCTCTGACAGCTGAGTCAGACCAGAAGAATGGTTGAATTAAAAAGCCTGACAATCCTCTACCCCTTATTCAGCCAATAACCTCATTTGTTCATTGATTGGAAATTAAAGATGCCAGAAGTGATTTTATTATTTTTGTTGGTGGTGATTTACAACTCTGATGATTTTGTGCAAAACTATATTTACAACTATGCTGATTTTGTGCAGAACTCTATATTACTCATTTAGGGCCAAATTACGGTAGAGGGAAAACAGGAAAGCCCATAACAAATTACAGTAAAAATGTCAGAGGAGCCGGTTTCGTCCAGGGAGGTGTATCTGACTGGTGTTCACAGCCCACCTAAAGGTTTGGTCCGTAAAGTCCCAGTGTTGCATTGTTCCTTTTTGAAGCAATGTGCCAGAAGGATGTTTGCAGGATGACACTCCTCCAGCAGTGGGAATATACCAGCGGCTTCACTGACTCCAGTGGAGCACTGTGCTGCCTGGGGTGAAAATGAGTATGTCAGTCCGCCACTCTGCTAAAACTGGAGCTAGGGCTTGTGTTAGCCTCCTTGTGTTTTCTGCTGATAGCTGAAATGTTCCCAGCAGTTCAAAATTCATATTTTTTCTCTCCTAATTATCCCTTAGCTTAGCTTCTGGTATTGGAAAATTATCCTCTAATTCTCTTGCTTTAACCAGATGGTTTATATTTTTAAAAATTCTTGATTATACTCATTTTCATATCTCCACTTAAACATAGTTAGCATTTGCTGACCTCTATGCCCCGTTAAAACAGTGATGAATTGACTGCAGTCACTCCAGCTGTTCACTAAATATTTTCCACATTTCTAGAGTGGATTATTCATTCAATATGGGATTGCAACTTCAGTATCTGAAAGACTCCTTTTTTAAAGGCTCTTCACATTTATCCATCCGTGCTTTTGACATCGAAAATGTTGTAATGGCAAGATCTGAGGTACTTCTAAATATCAAGCCATTTCACAAACACTTATTTTCTCAAGGTGGGGCCCAGAGCGGGCTGTGTTCTTGCAGGCTGCTCTGCAAACTGTGAAGGACTCCTGAACTATGTCTCAGAACATCTCTCGTCATCTCATGTCTGCTCCTCTTGTAAAAGATGTGGAATTAAAATGCCTTGATCCAACCTTCTGAGCTGTGTACCTTTGAATATGTAACAGATTTTGTGATTCACCATCTCCACTTGCTCTGGATGGTTATAGCAACAGTCTGACCTTTGGTAATGCCCATTATCCCTGAATCATATCCAAACTTTTGATGCTTATTTAAAAAAATATTATCAGTCTTCTCTGGGAAGCACTGTCTTTTACTTAACTTACAGTGTACTTTCATTTCATGAAGTGTAGGACTCAATCCAGGGTTGTAAAACACCCAGAAACATTACTGTCAACTTTGTTAAAAAAGATCTGAATAGTAAAAAATTCTGATATTATACATGGCTAATTATTTTTCCAAGCAAAATCTTCCTTCTAATTTCCAAAGTATTAACTCTTTACCTGAGCAACCATAGTTACGAACAGGCATTTGAGGCTTGCAGACCGAAGTGTATTTGAGTTATCAGGGATCACGTAGACTTTCTTTACACCCTTTTTCTGATAGTAAAGATGGTATTAGAATATTGATATTAAGGAAAAAGCCATCAAGTACTAAGAGGTAGAAAAAAAACCAACCACAAACTTGTGTTTAGCATTAGCTCACTCTCAGACAGACAAATACTTTCTTTCCTCCAAGGGACACAAGAGCAGTAACATGAAAAAAACCAACCCTGCATAAACACTGAGGGCATTTCTTTGGAGCACTGAATAGAAGTGAACTGACAGAATGAAAAGACAAATTGCCCACGGGCACCCCAACTTTTTATCCTGTACTAATTGGCTGTCGAAGGGCCCAGAGGAGCCCTTCAGATGCTGTGTGCTCGCCGCCTCTCTGGCTACTGTTCCCTGGGGTTACCAGCATGTGAGTACAGGGAGGGGGAGAAAAAAGCATTTTTTGACAAAAGAGCAGGTGCTTACAGGAACAGCCCCCAGTTGCAGGACAGTAACAAAAGAGCAGCCATAGGGTGGATGCAAAACTAGCCAGAAAGCTGTGCTAAGAAATTAGTTATCAATGGTCCACCATCAGATTAAAAGGATGTATTGAGAGAGGTTTCCCAGGAGTCTGTCCAGTGTCTGGCACTATTCAATATTTGCATTATCAACTTGGATGATGGAATAGAGAGTGCACTTTGTAAATTGACATCTGACTCTAAGCCGGGAGGAGCTGGAAGTGATTTGGAGGACAGGAGTCAGAGTCTGAATGAACTTTGAGAAACTGGGATTGTCTGAAAAAAATTGGATGCAAAGTTCTACATTCATTTCTGTACTTCAGCTGCATAAATACAGAGCGGGAAATGACTAACTACTTAACAGCTTTGCAGGATCTGGAGTTATCACATGCTGAATGTCAGCCAAAGACATCATGTGGCAGCAAAAAAAAAAATCCCAACATGCTGGAATGTGTAAATAGGAGGGTCATCTGTAAGACACACAAAGTAATCCTTCTGCTTTACTTGAGGCTGGTAAAGCCTCAGCTAAAGCATTGAATCTAGTTACAGGGACTGATTTTCACTAAAGTTGGAAAGAGTCTAGAGGGGAGATGACCCCTGATCAGAGGCATAGCAAAGGAGTAGTTGGAGGAACTGCAATGGCCAGAAAAGACGACTGAGGGCACTGATCAACAGTTTTCAAAAATATAAGGACCAGTATAGGGCAATACGTAGGGCAACAGATAGGTCTCAATTTAGATGATTGTCACTATCTCCTTGACATATATGGTGGGTACATCTTAAGGCAACTCTTTCCACACCACATGTAAGAGGGTCTAAAAAGTCACTGATATACTATCTTTGTGTACAAACTTCTGCGCTCCTTATATCATTTCAGGAAAAGGACTTGGCTAGAAAAGCAAATGTTACTTGGAGGACATTGATAGCAATTTCATCTTGTGGTTATTTCATTTTAGACTTGCTTCCTTCATTCTTTCTCGCAGACATCTACCACATTGACCTCTTTCGTCACATTACTTTTATGCTTGCATTCCACAGATTCTCCTTCCTCCTCCAGTCCCTGAAGGTCCAATTAATATATCAACTCATTTCTATTGGTTTTCTCCTGCTGTGGATCCAGGCATCATTCTCGAATCACTTGCCTCTGGTGGCTGGTGCCCTCATCAGTTGCGATATATCGTTTCCTTCACCGTAAAGAATGAGAGAGAAGGCATCTCCCATTTCCCTAAGCCAATTCATTCAGCTGAACTCACCACATCATGGTCTTCTCCTGAATGCCTCACAACATCACTGTGTTTGGATGCTTTTATCTCACTTTGGCATGTATAGGCAACAGCACTTTCTCCTTCAGCATGCTTTCAGTACTGAGAGCGTGCTAACCATACACAGAAGTACAGTCCTGTCATCCCACTGGGGTAGTCTCTCAAGGCCAGGAATTAGAGTTCAGTTCCCTGTACAAGCACCTCAGTTGCTGGTGCATACTCTCTTTCCCAGCTATTACCTCATGAGCACTCCAGTTAATAATTCACATACAGTGTGGTATACAGTGGTGGAAATATGTAGTACGCATGTTCCACTGGAATTACCTTTCTGTTTGGGATGGTGTAAGTGATGCATAGAGCAATGAAAAATAAAATGCCTCTCCATGTCCTCTTGGCATACACTGTGCCACCACAGGTTACCGTTCCCCCCGTTCTCACGGCACAACAGAGGTAGGCACCCCTCTACCCCTTCCTCAAGCTTTGCACAAAAATCTGGGCTTGCCGCTAGGCTGCCAGGATTCACTCTGAAGGACATGGAGGAGACCTCATGATCCAGCCTTCTGCTCTGTAGGCATTAGTACTAAGCAGCCATGAGGAAGTGAAGAGCTTGAGGACCATAACTGAACTTCATCAGACATTTACTAAGTCAAGGTATGTTTCAGCGCTTGGTCTCCTCTAGTTTCCTAAGCATGCCTTGGGCTTCTCTCTGTTTCTGAAGAGGTCTTGAGGCCTCTTTATCTTCATGGGACCTGAATATCTCTTTCATCAGATATTCAAGGCCCATCAGCAATTGATTCATTACTTTGTTATACGTGTCCTTATTGGACTATTTTTCCTGGTCTGCCCTCTCAGGTTTTGTTCAGGAACACCTGTTCCAGAATTAATGTAATTTAAATAACACCTGTTATTAAAAAAGTCAGTAAAACACTGCAAGAATATCCACTGAAAGATGCACTTAATTAGTTTACCCTGTAGTGTTGGTGCAGTAACAATGAAAGGTTAGTAACAGAGACAACCTGTGAGTAAAGTGGTGCCAGACAGAAAAAAAAAAAAAAAAAAAAGGCATTTCTTGTGGCTACGCAGACCCAGTGATGGCTCTTGAGGTGACTGGAGGGCCAAATCAAATGCCTGCCCAGTTCGCTCCTGCTTGGCCTGTGGACACAGCATCTGGCAACCCCAGGCAGAAATCTGAGTGCCCTGGGGCTTGTAGCAGTACCCTTTTCTGCACATGTAGCCGCTATGGGAATAGCCAGATGTGCTGTGCAGCCTCCAGCTGTGCTGCTGTGTAGCCTCCAGCCACCCACCACCCCTGCAGTAAAAGTTCTGGGTTGAAAAGATGGTCCAAGACATATCCTTTCCTGGCTCCACAGGTCTTTTCTAAAAGCACTCCAATATTTCTTGTCAAATAGTACTGGTCCAGGATGAATTCTGGCTTCTTATAGTACAACTCGCATGCTCTGGATATAAGGCATTGCAAAGGGCACCCTGTTGAGTACAGTTCCATCAGAACTGCAACGCATTTATTGTGAAACTATGGAAATAAAAATTTAAAATGAATCCACTGCAAAATGAGATTGAAATCTTTCATAAGAAAACTACACAGCTTTTATTTTTTTAACTTTAATTTTCATGGAAGACACTAAAATTAATGGTCTATCAATACAACTCTCTCTTCAGAACCTCTATGTTATTTAAGTTTAGTGTATTACAATAAATACAAAATCCTTGTAGAAAGTGAAGTGTTGTAGTTCATTGGTTAAGGAAGCATCCATTTTGTGAAAGTTCAAAATTCAGCCTTATTTTACATTTCAGTTCCTGGATATTTATACTTCAGATGGTAGTGCCTCACTAAATAGACCATTCTTTACTGTATACATTTTTAAACGATCGGTCTACAACATTTTAACACTGCTGTATAATAAACACTTTTTCTAAGAAGTTCATCTCACTGGTTCAAATGGAGTGGCATTGTCTGCGAGGTCTCATTTCAAAATTATCGCACTTCTATCTTTTTCGTCATGCCACGAGATGTGAAGTCCAAAATATTTACCTTTCTGATTGTCAGTCTTCCCTTCATAGAGATGTCTGAGTGAAGACAAAATAGACAACTTGTTTTGTTGAATCAATAGAGGCATATTATCACAGCAAGATTATAATTCAGGTGTACAATACCTGTATTTTACCGAGCACAGAAATGAAACTGCCATGTGCTGTGTGTCACAGCAGGCAACTAATATCAACAAAGTACCAGAGACTATGTTCAAATAATGTTGTATGGGTCTAACTTCAATCCACAAAAGCAAGGCAATTCAAAGTTAGGGCTTAAACTCTATCCATAACCCACTCTCTTTAGGAATTGCATTATGAATGCAGCTGAACTCTCATCTCAAGTCTGTGCAGCTACGTGTTGCCACACAGACAGTGAGAGAAAGCAAACCCACTGTTATACTTATATGCAGATTCCTAACGATTGTTTTATGTCTGGTAAAGACATCGTCTGCTGGCATTTGCATTTACTTGAACCCGGATCCTGGGATTTTTGGGGGCAGGCTGTGATAATTGCACAAGGTGTTTGGGGTGACTGGGGTTTAGATGACTGCAGATTTCTCTTTGCTCTTTGAGGCATACTGGAGTTTTGTGACAGCAGAGGTGGGGAAACACCGATTTTGTGAACTGTGATCTTCTGACAACAGGAACAGTCCATCTGACTTGGTTTCTGCATCTTTTTGAACTGTAGTTACCAGGAGCCTGAAAAAGGAGGGGATATAAGTCTGTGTTGAACCCAAAATGAAATGGCGTCAGTGGTATTCAATAGTAAGAACCTCTTACTTCAGCCTGTCATTGTAAACAAAGAAAAATAAGGAGTAGGAAGCAAAATAATTTGTTCCCAGGTGAATGTGAAGAGAGAAATATAATGAACACAGCCACAGCTGATCTAAGAAATTTGTTTCTACAATGAAGATTTCCGACTTGGAAAACAACATTGCTTGCGAAAACCTACCAACCCATCATGACTGTGTGTTAATCCTATAAAAAAAATTTTATCCCCTGCCAAAATAGCTGCTATGAGGGCCCTACATCGCCCACTGCTCAAAGACTGATTTCAGGAAATAAAATTCTGCCCCAGACTGCCCCACTTCTCAGGAATATGAGTTATTTGCAGCTTTCTCTGGAGTGGTGTCAAGCCTGGCACTGGGGCTTTGCAGCTCATCTGAAGGTTTTGGGGTCAACAGAAAGGAGAAGGCTCTGTGTCTTCCACAGGGTGTCAGGGTCTGTAACTGTGCCATGGAAACACAGGATGGGAGCACCCTGAGCACTGCATCCTCCTCTCCAACAGCATCTTTCTATGTGCACTAACTATTTAACTACTTTTTTTTTTTTTTCCCAGGTTTCAATGATTTCAAAGCTCTGATTAATTTAACTAGCAGCAGAAGGTGAACCTGTATGGCTAATCTGTAGCTGCAGAATGCATCAGATTGAAGAGCTTCGTAACCACCATTATAGTAATCTCGAGCATCAAGACATCTTCATTTTTTTGACACAAAAAGGGACGTGACGCTACAGTGTAACAGCTACTCAAGCCAGGCAAAGCTTTGCCCTCAATTTCAATGGCAGCTGCCACCACAGGATTTTGTCTGGCTGTTCCTGAGGTAAAATCTACAAAATGGTTTCACTTCTTAAAGTGAAAATGCACATCCTGAATGCATAAATCCCCAGAAGCTGAGTTATGGTCATGTGCACCTAGGGACAGGGACCAGTAACAGTTTCAATGGTCAACAATTCTTGATGGCTGAAATGGTGCCTTCAAAGTTGGTGGCACTGCTTTTGAAGCAAGCTGCTGGGCCAGCCAAGACTCTGCTGATGCTTTCATAGCTGGCTCAAAACCCCATTTTTCATGCAGTGTATTTCTTCGTTCTTGTGTGTTTCTGTGCCCCACAAGGAATTCCCAGGTTCCTCGGCTGGGATTGGCCATGATGACAAGGGCCCATAAACATCCATACCCAGGGACGAAGTAATGACGAAGGCAGCTGTAACTTTTGCCACTGCCCTTGAGGAGAGGCTGGTGCAGTGCTGGGGAGGCCGCCTGCACCGGCCCACACTGCCCCACGCTTGTCCCCCAGCAATATCCTTCTCGAGTGAAAACAGTGGGTCCTGAGACTTGAGTGAGACTTTAGCACATCAAAACGGAGCGAGGGGGCTTATTTGCCTTTTCGACTGAAACAAGACTAAAATCTGTCCCCTCTCCACTCCTGTATTTACAGGGCAGGGCTGTGTGGTTGAGAACAGACCCAGGCAAGACGTTACACTGCAGCACTTCCCCCCTCACATAACCCAGGTGTGAATCCAGCAGAATCCGACACTCCAGCATCCCATCCCCGGGGCTGGATGTGTACCCTCATTTCTGGGGAGCACTCAGGAAAGGGGATCACCCAGCTAAGGGGTCAGAACAAGCCCTCAGTCCAGCAATGGCCTTTGTCTCCTTGCTGCCCAGGAGAGAAGATACCAGGGAACAGTTTGCACAGCCCTATTCTGTTGGCCAAGAAGCAGCCCATGACCGACAGCCTGCCTATTGCCGGAATAAATGAAGCTGTGATCTGAGCTGAGACACGAGCTATTACTGCAGAACAAATAAAAACAGAGCTAGAACTCCGTACTGCGGAGGTATTCATCCTTTGTATTCCCTCAAAGAACAAGCCTAATCTACTAACCCAAGTAGATTAGTAAACAGTACATTCAGCTTTCAGAGACCTTCAGTATGTCTGCAGGGCTTGTGATGTAAAATAATATAAGTAAAGAAAATAGATGGAAATTTTAGGGGAAAAAAAAAAGAAACTGAACTATTATAGCTGCTTACTTTCTCACTGCTGTGAGGAAGATCAGAGAAGAGTCTTTTGTGTCAGTTTTATTTTGAACCCATTTTACTGCTGAATATGGGAAGAGATTAGTTCACTGCTAATTGTGCTGTTGGTTTTGTGATTCTATGAAAACCCCCTAAAAGTCTGCATGCAAAACCAATGAGGTAGAACATGTTTGACAAGCTTAGTTCCAACATGACCGATGTAGCAGGAAAAGATTTTAAAATCATTGCCTCTCTTCAATAACAATAGTACATACAAGTGTTTACAAGAGGATTAACAGCTGCTTTAGCCAGTTGTATTAAAGATTCCTTTATCAGACAAGTTTTATCGAAAAACCTGTTGGAGCACTATGTGGCTAATCAGATGCAAACAGAAGCGGGTTATGTTACTGACTTTATTTTACTTGCTTTAAAAGGATGCACGATGTATCTGTAAAATATACACCATGCATACAATAAACCATACCTATTAACAGCCTGCCCAATTACAACAACAGCAAAAAAAGCTCCGACCCCTAGCACCTGGTAATTAAAATTGCTAATCACCAGCAATTATCTGGCACAGCTTTATAGCCAGGCGAAACAGTTTGACCCTTTGCCCACTGAAAGAAGAATGTTTGCTGTCTATTGATAAGTGCTTAGGCAAAGCTGTGTTCAGCTCACATCCATTAAGTGGCGACTAATAGGAAGTCAACAAAAGAGCTCTGACATCTGTAGTGGGCACTTCTAGCAGGCCAGGTTGGGGAGCACAGGTGTCTGATGGGCTCCTGCCAAAGACCAGCATACCGTATCAGAAGGAGGTGGGGACTTCTTCTTAAAAAGCAAACTTGAGCTGCCCACGTTTCCCAACCGGCTCCTCTGCAGCCAAAGAGTAAATGCAGTAAGTTTCCAGGACAAAGATTAAAATAATTACTCTTCTCAGGAGTGGTGGCTTGTTTTCAGACTGTCTGCATGCATTCAAACACAGCGAGGTAAGAAGTCCTGTAGGCTCAGTGATTTAGGTAAAGATTGTTCTTTGGTCTATTTCTGTTCTTATTAAGTATCGAGTTAAAGGTATATAAAAACGTCTCTCCAGTGTGCTCTTTAAGTCTGGAATAGAGAGTTTGAGATAATAAAGATTTATTTTTTTCCATAGGACACTATTATGCTCAAAGCTATAAAATACCTTTCCATTGTTATAGCTCCAGGAAGCTGCTGCTAGAGATTATTTGAACTACAATAAACAACTCCATTAAAGCTTCTGAGCTCACCAATGACTCTTATAACGTCCTAGATAAAAAGATCAGATTTTTTTCTCTTTTTTTCTGGAGAGAAGGAAAGAGAGAGAGTCTGGCAAAAATATTGCAAGCTTCTAATAATGAAATGACCTACAAAACCTGAAGGACAAAGCATCCCTTAATCACTCAGGAATGCAAATTTCTCCAAGAACAGGCATCAGTGGAGATTACCAAACCAGGAGCTGCTGACATCCAGAACCAAACCTCTGTAGCCTCATCTCTTCATTTATACGGGGCTTTTGGGAATCTTGGCAAGTTGGAGTTTCAGTGTGAAAGTAAAGGACAAAGGATCAATCCCAGGGTGCATATTTACAGGCACGAGCAATTTGGGGGCATTCTGATTTGCACACACCATGTCTTCTCCTGCATAAGATCTCAAAGTCCCTCCGTGTACATCTTTATACTGTGACATGTAAAATATGAGCAGTTTTATAAATGGGAATCAACACTGCTGGCATTATACTTGACAATATCTGCTAATCCAAAATCATTAATGAAGTAATTTGAAGTGTTCTCTCCCTTCCTAACTCTCTCTTAATCCCACCTCCCAAGCTGCTTCAAGTTACTGGGGTTGAAAATAACACTATTACCCCATGATGATGTTGTGAATAAAGCAGCCACAAGTTGCATCTCTGTACAATTTGCATTGATAAAGTCTGCATCCTGATTGGATACCTCTTGTCCACAGAGGGCATCTTGCAGATCATGGTGTAGCTCCTGTTTAGCCCATACACAAAAGTTCCCTCGCTAGAGAAGGAGTGATGTTATGGTGGGCACATACATCTCACTCCAACATGGAGTGAAAATGCAGCTAAGGTTTCCATGCCAACCTAGGAGCCTGGAAACCCTTCTGGGTCATCCAGTTCAACCGTAGCCCAGGAGTTCTCAAAATGTCTGTTCCCTTCACCAAGGCCAACTGTAATAATTTAAACAAAATTTCAGATAAAAACATAAATAGATAAAAAGAAAACCACCTCTGTATTCCACACATATTTATCCCTTTGCAGACAATAGAAGTTGAAGTTCAATTTTATGCTTGAATTTTGGCACACGCATGGATTATTCTCTGTTAGATTCCAATTCTTGATCATCAGGGTTACCACGGGATTGCTGTCTACTCTTGTTTGTAAGCTCCTGCCAGAGTGAGAGAGATGGATTTCTCTTTGACAAATCTTTAATGAAGTCAGAAAAAAATGAAGTCACTGGAGATACACCTACTTACAAGATTGGGATGTAAAGTGCAAACCAAGATGAAATGATGGATTATAAATTCTGGCATTGCTTGACATTCAGATTCTTCTGCCTTCATGTCTAATTCAATAATGATCCACAGCAGAAGAGCGTGCTAGCAGATTTGTGTAGTCTATCCATCACAGAGTAAATTACACTGAATAACTCTCCTCTGGGTTAGCTGAGGTAATGAAAAATCTGAGGAAGAAGAGGAGGAATAGATTTTCTTACACTCTTTGCCATTTGGAGTCCATGAAATACCAGTGGATTTCAGAAGGTTCTGTTCAAATTGGGACTCATGGCCTCCCAGGTTATGAAAACGTATTTGTCTACCAACATTTACATTGAAGAGTGATTTTTAATACCATTGTCCAAATCGCAAACTAATGGAATGGCCACTGGGGATAAGACATTCAGCTGTTTTTTGTTCCATTTTTGAGAAGGTGAGTCTCTAGGGGTGGTAGTAGGATGGGTGAATCAATTCAGGGAAGAGTAAATTAATCCCACCTTTGAAAACTGTGGGGTCAAAAAGAACTAGGAGATGGGGAGCTAATATGCAGCTTGTGTTACCTGTCATTCAATTTCTCTTTCACGTAAAATATGTGCCTAACACAGAACGGATGCACAAAGTTCATCAAATCACCACCGCACAATAGTTTTCTCTTTTCTCTATGCATAATTCCGAAACAAAACCAGCTCTCCCATTTCTCCTTCAGGTGAAAGCCTGGCTGTGCCCCACAGGTCAATGAATCTGTTCTGGGTTTCCTTGGAAGAGAGCTCCAGAGTCGAGAGTCCTCCATTGAAAATGTCTCACTAGCGACTGCTAGACAATTAAAGGCGGGGACTTCTTGCTCAAGGGCCTGTTAACCTCTTCTGTCCTGGGGGGGAAGAAGAAATGAAGGAGGTAGATTTCCAACCGTTCGACTGCTGCGCTCCATCAGGAGTGCTGGTGAGCTGTGCTAGTGAAGACGTAGTCCTGGGGAGTGCTCTGACCCGGGGGGAGTGTGTCTCAAGTGGCATACTTGCTAGTGCCTTCCCTGACGGCTTGCCAGCCCCAAGGACATGACTATGAAGAGAAAATACACCACTCTAGAAATTGGGAAGGCAGTGTTTATCTGGCCACACTTCACTCAGTTTGGATGTAGGGTAACAAACACACTCCTGTGCTGCCAATGCTTTTGGAAAGATAGGCAAACACTCACTGAGAAAAAAGAAATCTTCGTTCCCCCAAGTTATATATGTTCCTGCAATTCCTTCTTCAGCATCAGCTCTGTCTTGCCCAGATTAAAACTCAGTGAATTTGCTCATACCTCCCTCTCAAGCTTAGTCAAGCTTTTGATGGACAGCAATGCTGCTCCTGGACTAGACAAATTGCCTCTAAGCAGCACAATGTTGCCACGGTGTCCCAAATTGTTTCAGCACCTCCCCTACCAGAAGTAGGGCACAGTGAATCATGAAAGAAAGAGAAAGGTGAAAAAATAGAGTCTACGTATCATATACGACTCTTTCTACTTAACATGCTCCAGAATCTTCTCTTGAACACCTCTTGACTTGTTTTACCTTTATTATTTAAAGAGACAGATATTTTTGTAGTATCTTCTGGATGGAAGGCAGATACAAACAGATTATTTACCTCACCCGAGATGTCTCCATCCTCCTTAGAAACCTTCCAGCTTCTTCCTAAATCCAGAAGATTCAGCAACTCTCTGACTACTTTTTTTTGCTCAAACTTGAACTGAGTTTAACACATTGTAAATTGTTTTTAAAAAAAAGGAAGTGGGAGGGTCTTGGCCAAAACTCCAGATACTTTGCACACTCCTGTAGGCTCTGAACATGGGAAACATAACACCAGCCAAGCTGGCAGATCTGTTGGGGCTGATGGCACTGCTGCTTCCATTTTTGCTGTGCCCCATGCCACTCATGACTGTTTGAACTTATATCAACATAAATTTAGCAGCAAACTATGCCTTCCTGTGTTTACCACACTCAACCTCTGAAATAACATCTTTTGTGAGAGAAAACGAATGGCCCCTGCCACCTAGTGCTCCCAAGTGTTTTTCTATCTGGAGATGTGCACAGCATGGCTCCTGGCAGACTGATGCAAGTGTGGGTGCTTGCATTCACGCATGGAGTAGGAGTTGGACACCCATGTGGTTTGTGGGCCCTAATCTCACAGTAAGAGTGAATGAACAGCAAAAGTCTGTAATGCTGATATTATGTGGGCTGAGGCAGCCAGGCCCAGGTTTGACCAGGCATCTGACTGCAGCTTCTGCAAGTCAGGGAGCCCCATGCCAGACGGAGGAGGGATTTGGGACAGAAGGAGCACCTAAGCCAACCAACTGTCTGCCTTCCCATCCTTGGAAAGATCTCCAGAGCCTAAAAAGACACCTGAGCCAGCCAGGCTGCAAAGATGGTGCTTCTGTGGAGGACAGCAGCCTCCATGGTTTCCATCTCCCAAGAAGGCCATCTTTATGAAGAAGGGTGGGTTGGACAGACGTCAGGATGAGACAACCCCCAGTACGCAGAGACCTCATATCTTTCCAGGCCTATGCATTGATGTCTTCCGGTCTACAGTGTTTCTGATCCCTTTGGTTTCTTCTGGTAGACTCCTAGCCCACAGAGAAACCAAAAGAGAGCCTAATAGTGGATGGAGGTTAACCACAGATGTTTAGAAGTGTTGATATTGGACTGATCTTTCCAGCCCTCTAAATCTGAAGAGAAACTAAACTAAACCAAACCTTTCAGACCAGTTGTACAAATGCAAAAATGCACTATCAATGTATCAGGCTTGGCTGCAACGTTTCCCCAGTGCCCTGTTAGAAAGTGGAAAAGAGCTCCATTAAAGAAGCTTAGCATTTTTTTAAAAATAAATTTTCTGATTATAGGTTATTTCTGTACAATGCAAACTAAGTCTTTGGCCACTGAAGATCACCATTAAGCTCAATACCACGACACACTCCATTTCAAAGCATTAGGATAGGGAGATCCTGGGTCAGTGGACGACAACACAACTAAGGTTCTTCAGAGAGCTTAAATGGAACATTGTTATTGAGATGCAGTGCCCTTGCTGATGGATGTCATGAAGGAAACAGCTCCAGCAAACGGCAGAAAAAACTGCAGGAGATGCTAAGAAAAAAAAAAAAAGAAGACAAGAGTGGGAATAAGTTAAAAATATAAATAAATAAAAATTAGGATGTGGAATGGGAAAGACAGCCAAGAAAAAATGTTAATAAAAGGTATTGGATGAAAGCCCAGAATAGGAGTACAACAAATACAAACAACTAGCAAATGTACACATAACAGGCTGAAAATCAGAGTCTGTCCTCCCCTTGCATGTAGAACTGAGCAAATAGAGCTACAGGCAATTTTGGAGAATGGCAGCTCTGAAGCATCCAGAGTATAAACATTTCTTTCAGGCCACAAGACAGAGAGACACCAATGCCACATGTAAAGTACTGAGAATGGAGATGATGTACAAAATGGTGACACAATAAAAATATTCCATGTGCCATTTTTGAAGCTTTCTCAACACGGTTGTGTAATAAAAGCCTCAAAACCAGCTGTCTCAGTTGTTAGTACAACACCCCCTCTCTAAAAAGTTTCATAAAGCATGCAAGGGCCTTTTACCCGAGATCACCAAAAGAGTATGAAAACAAGTTTCAGATGTTCTTATGTACCTCATGGAGATGAGCAATTTACTGGTTACACAATGAAATATCTATTTTTCTTTTCACTGAATATTTGCACTATTTCAGGTTTATCTGAGAATTTCAACTAATAAACATTTAATATTATTGTTTATGTTTATTCTAAAATATTTGTGACATCTTTAATAAAATAGTCAGAGTTTGAACCGTGAGTTTTAGCTTGAGTTTGGTCATAAAGTTATAGCTATTTCCTGGCGTGATGAGCATCACTTCTGCAACTGGGAGATATTTAACAAGCCTCTGAAGAGAGGGTGTATTTATATGTATTGAAACTTTTATATAATTGCAATCCTTCTTCTCCAAGCCTAAACATTGGTTTTGCTAGTCAGAAGAGTTGTTTAAGAATAAGGAGATGATGTAGTCAATAATAAAATGTATTAACTGAATGCTAGTTTTAAAGCAAGATTTTTCATTCAGAAAAAAATTTAAAACATGTTGATTCAGACCGCCTTGTAAAGGATTTGTTATCCTTTTATTTCTTTCTGTCAGAGTTCAGGCTGGGGTTTGGAATGTTCCCTTTGTGGGCCCAGCAATATTTCCACTTCCAGGCAAAGGAGTGGAAAGTTCCACTTCCGGGGCAAATACACGAACAAAAAGTATTAAAATTTTTTATCTTCAAGTATTAAGATAGGCATGCTTAGGATTCTTAAAAAGTAGTCTTGTTAAGTAATTTAAGACACTTAACGTTAAAGTAAGCACACATATACAGAGGTAAATGCTTGTATGTAACTTGAGATGGAAAAGCTTTAAGTGAAAATAGGTTCTTTTTTCACAGTGTAAAATACTTGCATGTGAAAATGGGAAGGGAGGGATAAAATATAAATAAAAATGGCTGAAGGGAAAAGCTAAATAGGTAGGTAAATGCCTACATCAGATATTAACTTTAAAAATGTAGCAGAGAAGAGAATGTGGAAATATTTTGGAAGAGTTTCTTTTTACATTAAATAAAGATTTTAAAAAGTGGCAAGTGGTCCTGTTAAACAATTGCAAGATCTGAGACACCTAAGATGAATCACCACTTTTGAGAGACTGGGCCCGTGATAGAAAAAAATAGTTAAGTTCTTCCTATCGTGTTCAAATCCACATGTACTCTCATGGGGTAGCAAAAATCGCCCCTTATTCCCAGGTCACCTCTCATGACAAATTTCAAATACCTGCTCAAAACCATGAAAATGGTGAAGATCTATATATAAGAGTTGGAAGGGTTCACAAAAACTTTTTCTAACCTTGTTCACAGAGAAGTCTTACCTCTCTTTACAAATACCAAGGAAATTCAGGGACTGGCAGAGTGCAAGCAAAGAAAATTTCATCTCAGGTCACAGAAGCTTGATGAAATTATGGACAGAAGAGAATAATGTCGTATAATGAAAAGGACTGGGCAATCATAAGAGGTGATACAGACATCTCTACCTCATTAAGTGGAATCTGCTCCAGAAGCTGAAACGGTCCTTCATCCAGTTCCCTTTCCTAACCAATACCTTCCTTTTCAAGACAGTTTGGGTTAAAAGTAAAGGCTTTCTGCATGTTTTTAGGTCTATCTAGTCCTAAATTCCCTTTCTTTCCAATCAAGACAAACAAGAGTCCCAAATCCTCCTGTCTCAAAGTTAAACCACAGACCCACTGGCCTGTGCCTGCTGGATCAAAACAAACAAAGTCCCAAGTGTCCTTCCTGTTCCTCAAGCTGTATGCAGACACCTCCTGCTCTTCTTTTCTTCTGGCTGCAAGAAGAGAAGCTCTGGCTGTCTTTTCTGAGGTTTCCAACAAACTCACAGATGTCTCAGGGAAGTTCTCAGCAAACATTTCACCTTCCTTCAAGAATCATAGAACGGTTTGGGTTGGAAGGGACATTAAAGACCATCTAGTTCCAATCCCCCTGCCATGGGCAGGGACACCTCCCACTAGACCAGGCTGCTCAAAGCCCCATCCAGCCTGGCCTTGAACACTTCCCGGGATGGGGCATCTACAACTTCTCTGGGCAACCCATCGCAGTGTCTCACCACCCTCAGTGTAAAGAATTCCTTCCTAATATCTAATCTAAATCTCCCTTCTTTCAGTTTAAAACACTTATCCCTTGTCAATCCCTTGTTATCCCTTGTCCTATCACTACACTCCCTGATAAAGACCCCCAGTAAACCTCAGTGTCGGCTGCAGGGATGTTCCTGTTAAAGAAAATTTTGTACTGACATGATTGCAATTTTGGGAGGGATGAGCTCTGTTTTTCAAAAAGCCAAACAAATGTAGTGGGGTCTTGACCAGCCAACAAGCAGAAGGCTGGCCTCCACTTTGCACAAGGCAACTCAAAATGCCAACTCATGGCAACAAAATGGCAACTCAACAACAAAATACATTGTAAAAGAAACAAAAGTATTATATGGGGCTGCACAATGGGAAGCCCACTTTGGGTACGCAGCAGTTCTCTAAGTACAGCTGCAGTTTCAAGCACATTGCAATAATGACAGATGTGAGATCTATAACTATATCTATATCTATATTTATATCTATATCTATATATCTCTATATATATATAAAGTGCCTGGGCTTTAGAATCAGCAGATAAGATGGGCAATGAAGGCTCAGAGACCTTTCAAACTATTTTTTCCTGAAGGAAGTGAAACTCAGAAGTTACAGACAGAGAGGCTTAAAGAACTTTCCAAACAGGTCTTTCAACAGTTTAAGGTAACATAATGTTCACCATTTTGTTACCGATAATGAAGTCAAAACTGCAGTTACAGAGTACTTTAACAGAACTTTAAAATCCAAGATGTGGAGATATTTTACAACCCACAATGCCTTTACTACACTGTTACCCACATTTATGAAGTGCTCTAATGGCAGCTTTCAAAGGACTATGTGTACCAATCCTGCTGGCATAAATCCCTCAACTCACCGAGGATTTAGCAAGCAGAGTATGGGGGCTTAAAGGACTAGCACCCCTTTTTACAAAAGGAGACCACGTGTGGGTATCTAAAACCAAAAGGACTCTTGAAAAACACTGGGAACAGACATTAACTGATTAAATTTTCATACTGCATGAAGTTATTACCCAGGCACGAACGATCATGTTCAGGATAAAAGATGATGAGGATAAGAAGGTTTTTGCTCTTTTTACCCAAAGAATTACAGAAAGTTAATACCAAACAGAGCAGATTTCACATGGACAAAATATAGGTGTGAAAGGAAAAGCGATTATTGGTAAAATGGTTGGCATGGCCTACTCAATTCAACAGCTTTGTGGAAAAGGTTTAAATCTATGCCATTTAGATATTAGGCACTGCTGGAAGAAAATAAAAACAATGGAAGTTTTAACATTCTTCTCTCCAGAAACATCACGGTTAGGTTTTTCATATAAAGCATTAGTACAGTTTTTACAAAGTAGGTGATTAAATGTTTACAAATACACTGCCCTTACAACTGGAGTGGCAGCAACAGTGAGATTCCCTTTCAAATTATATTAATGAGTAAGGACTGGATGTATTTGGTGCTACTGTTTGAGCTTTCAGTACTGATACCAACAAAGTTGTGCCGATTCAGTCTTCACATCCCAGGCTCCACAGTCAAAAATATGGCACATCATAGAAAAAATTATCCAGGTAAGACTAACACATTTTATACTGGTGATGAATGAGCCAATATCTTAGGTTACTCCCAATTAAAACTATTCATAAATTTCCCTTCAACACAGTCATCACTGGAGGGTTAAACTTTTTGTATGGATGTCACAGGATACAAGTCTGCAGGGAACTTCCCTGTAACCCTCTCCCCAAAAGAACAACCTGTTTGCCCTCACTGCATGTGGCAATACTTGGGCACCCATGAGTAACAATAACAGTAATTTTGAAATAAAATCAGACCAAATAAGATGTGTCTCGTTTTGTTTCATAAAAAATGGAGAACCCATCACTCTTCTCCTTTTTAGAAATGTGAGAGGTAGTTGTTCCATCCTTTCACTCACCCAGGACATGAATGATGTGCTTGAATTTCTTTCTTGGCAGCGAGGAAGCAAATCTATGTGTGACACAAGAACTGCAAACTGCTAAGTGTCTCTCTGTAATCTAACCCAAGTCACTAGCATGACTCCATAGCCTGCTGGCTACAACACTAGCTTAAAAGAGAGTGTATTAAATAAAGGACAGTATTTTGACTCATGTTCCAAGGACCGTAACAGGGCATTAAACAGCTGAAAAGCAAAATATAGTTCCAGATTCATCCGCTAAGATTACTGAACGGTAAAGTGCAGGGGGCAGAAAGTAAAAAGTTTTCTCCTTGCCTGATCTTCATGGAGTCACACCTCTGATTCCTCTGACACTTCACTCTGATAGGGTGTAGTTCTTTGGGTTTGGGGGTTTTAGGTGGTTTTTTTTTTAATTCTGGGCTTTTCATTCTGACAACATATATTTACAAACCATACTTGTGTCTGAGAGACAAAACTAGAAATGGTCTCAGGAAGGAATAGAAACCAAGTTGTATAGGTGTGATTTACAATGATGTGATTTGCCTGATGGACTGTAAAAGACTATGAAAAGTCCTGGTCATTCTTTGCATCTTGCCTCGTGCTGCATTATATCCTGGTAAGGAGGACTACAGTGATGACTGTTGCCTGTTGTGACTACTGCAGATGTGGTCCACCATGACCAGTACCAGCTTCAGTGGTGATGTTACTTGGTTTAAAAGGCACTGATAACCAATCTTTAGTTTCTCCAGGCTGCACACATTTCCTAAGGAGCAAAGACTTCTAGCCAGATAACTACAGGAAGAATTCCTACTTTGTTTATTTTTTTGTCCAATCCGCTTTTAGGATCCCTTTATGGCTATAATTATTTGTTATATGTGTTACTGTAAGCTTCCTACCTGTGCACCGACTCTCTACCAGGAGCTCTAGTAGATGAATCAAGCCCCCAGTGTCCATGCCTGAGGAAGCTTGATCACCCTGCCAAACACTGTATCAACTAGACACAGATGACCATAAGGGAGGCCCAGGCTCCTAGCCCATATGTGGCACCTACACATACATATGTAAGTACAAATATCCTGATTCAGAGCTGAGGTCCAATCCTGTAAGTCTAGGAGAATACAATAGACATGAGAAGTGGATGAAGAGAAAGTGATGGTTCCGTACACCAGCAGAGTAACCACTTTCAGGATCTTTGTAGGCATAACGTAAGAGCCTCAAGACGAGATCTGATAGAACAAGATGAAATTTTTAGCAAGAACTTTCCTCTACATTGGAGAGAACAAGAAGATTCTTGTTTGAATGCTGAGTGAGTAACGGAGGTAGGAGTTTTTCTGGCAGTGCCAAATAAGACAGGAAACAGCCATAGAAGAAAGCGCAAGTCAGTGGAGAGATGTCACGGTCCAAGAGGCCACCTTTTCAGTAGACTACACACCCTTTGGTATTCTTGCCTTCCACAGCAGGGAAACAGCTCACCTGTTGGTACCAAGACAGGATGTGAGGCTGAGGATGGGAATGGCATCTAGAGAGATACTGAGGAGGTCAACCTAGAGTTGGTTCCCTTAGTGCACCTGAGGCCTCTGGAGGAAATAGAGGAAAGGTCAGTAGAGAATCACAGCCGCCCACCTGCCCTGAATCCCCCTGGACGTACAACACATGCGGCTGGGGCCACAGAGGCACCCAGCCTCTCAGACCACAGCACAGAAGACTGCAGCTGAGGACAAGAACAGAAAGTATAGCCTCCACCCCCTGTGAATATTAGAGAAGCTTTTAAGGGGCCTTTGCGTACACACTGGGCCCTGCCAGCCCTCTCCTGGAAAAAGCAACCCTACAGAGATCCAACATGACAGCAAGTGCAGATTAGCACTCCCCAGGTAAGACTGCTCAGACTGCCCCCTCTACCATCACTCAAGGTTGGGTTGCACATCCCTTGCCTTCCTGAAGGTCATCCTGAAATCATTCCGATTCAGTCAGTGGCACTATGGGGGCCAAACCACCCTGGGTGACATCCAGATGTGACTTTAGGAAGCACATGCACACATCCACGCAGCCACTGGCAAACATGCTCCACACAGATCAGCTCAGAGGCAGGACCAATAACCACCAGTGACCCAGTAGTCCCAGACATGGGGGCTGCAGCTCATCTCACGGCCGAGGAGAGGCTGCCACGATTAACGGGAATACCACGTTAGGCATCCTGTCATGTAGTAGCTCACCTCCGTGAGCTGGACGTGGCAAATGAGAAGGGAGAAATTCCCAGCTGCCGTGGGGTTTCCCAGTGGCAGGTACAAGCTGGGTGTCGTGGGGCTGATGAGCAGTGGCCAAAGCTCCCCCGGAAAGCGTTGTAACCTGGCGTTCATGCAGGGACAGCCTCACACATGTCTGGCTTCGTACACAGGGCTGGAGCGACAGCAAGGACACTGTGCGTGCCAAGGATGGCCAGAGGAGGCCTCCAACCACCGAAGTTTTGGACCAGAGCACAACACTGGTCTCACTAGTTTTAAGAGAGTTACTTAAATGAAGGTGACAACATCCTGCAAGATGGCTCTGTGCAGAGTCAGCGGTAATCAACTCGGTTCCGCATTCATGGCATTTTGGGGACACTGAGGCTTATTTTAGCCTGGTGCATAATCGTGAGATGAAGTTCCTTGTTTTACTCCCTAATTATGCACCACCGTGCATTCCTTGTTAATTGGTATGTGGAGTGGTAATCTACACAAAGATCCTGTGTCACAGGTAAACCAGATTATTACTGTGACATGTTACTGCTATAGTTTATAAATTCCTGTAGTCATTCATATTTGCTACACATAACCACTGTGGAATAACACAGAAAATAAATGGTTTTAAGATTAAACCTGTCAAAATCCAGAATATTCTGGTGCCTATTATTTCAGTTTTACTTTTGTTTCCCCTGTTTGCATGTTTGTACAGTGCTCCAAGTAAATGTTCCCCCGTAGTTTTTTTTATCATCGTCATATTATCAGGGCACGCAATATAATAAACAGATCTGTTAAAGCACCAGTGATGTCTCTATTGGCAGACTTATAAAAGAGCTCGGTGACCTTGGTTAATTAGCCATGTAATAAACCAGAACGGAAAGAGCCTATTCCCACAAACCACAGCACAGCACCCCTCCACCCCCCGCTTGTCAGAGAGGCTCTGAATGGGAAGTCAGCAGACGCAATGCAAAGTGCAGCCACTTAGCCTTGGAGCCCTTTGGAATATATGCAAAGATCCACAAAGACATTTCCTTCCAGCCACTGATTAAGAAACAGTCATTAAAACAAAAAAATAAGTTTTCTGAATACTTCTTTTACTGGCTCATATCGCTTAAGTTATATTTAGATAATTATGTATCTTCCTGAAGCCTCAACACGACACTTGTGTTTCAAAAAAAATCTTTAAAAATTCTTCTCTTTCAGAAATGTTTTCTATAAATTACCTGTTTTATCTGGTTTCATGTTTATTTCAGATATTGAAAATAGAAAAAAGACCAGTTCTTCTATTAATTAATAGCTAATATTGTATTCTTTAAATAGAATTTCTTTTGTACCCATACAGCTCAGTCCTCCCGAACTGTAAGTCATGTTAATACAAATTATATGGAAAAGTGTGTTACACGTATTTCTCTCACACTAAAAAGTAAACCTAAAAAGTTAGAACTATACTACAAAAATAAAATGGTTGGCCTTTTATGTGAGGGTGGGAAGTAAAATGAATACAAATTTTTGGCAGATTTTTTGACTTTATCCTGTCAGACTCTTTAGAAATAAAAGCTTATTTAAGTACAAGCAAGAATCGCTACAGTTGTAAATTCACCCAAATGGCAGTTCATAACAAGCATAACCACAATTAACCACACAGCCACAGAGTTAGTGTCTTCTTCTGCAAGTGCAATAGTTTTTCTAGTTGTTACAAGAGTTAGTTCTTTCTTAAGTAAACTCATGTGATGCTCATGACTGTTATCCTTTCATGGCATGCTCCTGAGTTCTGGTACAACACAGAAAACAAACAAAAAATTCCAGCCCCTAAGAGGAGCTAACACTGTTTTTCATGTCATCGGTCGTCACTTCCATACAGGACAGTGATTTTAATTTCATAGAAAAAACAGTATCATCAATAGCAGTTTCTTTAATTAAACTTACTTTTTTGCTCCAGAAAGATTTTATTTTCCAGGTAAACATTAAAATTACAGTGTTCCTATGCAGTGAAACTAATGAATATCACTCTGCTTCTAAATCCAATACAACTCTTCATTCATTCAGGATTGTTTTAGTTACAGTCATTTCTTTCAGTACTGCATCATAATGATCATAGTAAATACACATGAACAGAGAGTTTCACTGGATCTGCCAAATGATCTCCATTATCCTGGGGAAGTTTTAAAATACCTGGCACAACAACATCCTAGAGAAATTACAGCCGGTTGATAGTAGAATATCCAAGAACAAACTTTTTCCTCAATATTCTTGATTGTTGAATCCCAAAGTAAAGTGGGAGATGTATTGTAGGTAAAATATACTTGCTAACTCATTCTCTGTGTTTTCTAACGTGATCTAAGAGGTCTCTGGAATGTATCTAAAGGCTCAGGAAGCCACATGGCTCAGCAGCTCATTTGATAGACAACATGTGTGCGTGCATTTGTTCACATTCATAAAATCAAAGATTTTTATCCGTGTACTATAAATACAAACGGTAGTACTCATACAGGAATGTGAGCAATCCCCATGACTTGTGGTAAGAATAGGCATAAACAGATCAGGATCAAACACTTCAGCTGAATTTTCCATTCACTGTCCAGCTTCTAGGGTGGCTACAGCCATATAAAAAAAGCCTAATTGGACAGGGAGAGGGGTAGGTAGATGCTGATACAAGGGACCCTTATAGCTTAACATGAAGTTGCGGAAAATATCAGAAGCAGACAAAGAGGAAGAGAACAGGGACCCGTGAGTTCGTCACTCTCCTTAGATCCTGATATTGTAAACACTTCTGCAAGGCAACCCAATGGGACCCTTCCCAGGAATGAAGCTGGGCACAGGTTTAGGAGTCCGTAGGACTGGGAGTCTTGCAATTTAAAAATATTATCCTACATGAAGTACAATTTGTTGGTGGAATAACAATCCCACCAAGAAGACTCAGTAGATACTGAAAATACACACGTGAACTGCGATCTCCTCTGGCAGGCCCTGGTCCTGCCTTGTCCCACATGTCCGTGCAATCACACCAAGGGCTCCGGCGCACAGTGGGGCAATCCCAGGTTGCGATTCAGGGCATGGGGGAGCTAGGCTGGAGGAGTCCCAGGTCAGTCCAGCAATAAAATCACTGGGGAAATCCCAAAGGCTCCAATCCAGAAGCCGGCTCACTTCCCATGGAGGGTTGCCACTGCTGCACAAGTGTATACCCAGGAGTGTACTTTTCTGACTGCAAAAACCGTGTGATAAAAGTAGACCAGTAGATGAAAGTTCGGAAATGCCAGCTGCAGGTACGCCTTGCCTCTCTGATTTCCAGCTCCTTCAGGTCTGCAGTTGCTAAGGCTGGAGGAGGATGCCCTCCTCTGGCTGCTCATCCCCTTTCACCAAGCCTCGGAGGCTGAAGAGAAATCACTTTGAACACTGAGGCGGGGAGCTGGAGGCAATTACTTGTGATTGATAGCACTAAATATGAAACCGCATGTACCTCATCCATGAAGCATGGAATCAGCAGCATATTGTTAGTGGGGGAGATGAATGGGGCTTGAGATAACCTTGGCAAATTAGGCATATGTTAGCATTAAGCTTTGTCAGTAAGCAGGCTATAAATTACAGACATATTGTAACTCCATAAACTCGTCTAATGAATTGAATGACAGTGGTAATCTAAGGCAGAATGGAACTGTTTAACCCTTTTAAGAATTTAGCTGTCTTTCTATATTATGCAACAATCCAAACTGTATTAAAAGGTTGGTGTTTCATATATACTGCAAGATACCATAACCATAACAGGGAAACAGTTCTTCTATGTTTCATGTACATTTTAACAAACAGTTGGCAACCTGCGAATTATTTTACCTATGAGTTGATTAAAAAAGAATGGAAAAAGAATGGAATAGGTGTGTGTGTGGGGTTCCTTGAACATTCTTTTACCTTATCATTATTTTTCTGTATGATCAAGCTAAATATATTTGAGCTAAAAGACACAGCATGCCATGCATTTCTGGCCTACTACTGAACACCTCAGGAGGTGTTAGAAGACACAAGGCTAAAGGGCAAGTGACTTTAGTCATAAGAGAAGTGCAATAATCCCTTCAAAATGCATGGCCTGCAGTGTCTCATTGCTATTCTGAAATGGAATTTATAAATAAAAATAAGAGGGAAAAGTCAGTCTCCCGCATTCACTGGCTCCTATTGACAGACTTATGCCGTCAGTGATAGCTAATTCGGGATTCTGAAGCCATTTTCTATTTTACTGCATATTTCAGACAAAGTAACATTTGAAAATCACTGGCACATCTGTGGCATAAAAAGGGTTAAAATCTACACCAGAAAATTTAATGCAATATGTTATTAATTAAAGGGCATTGACATAGTACAAATGTATTTTTGCTTTTATTCAGTAGAAATAACTGAAGAAATTAGTATGTCGACTGTACCATAGGTACAGTCCACTTTTAAGGAAATATTAGGAAAGCAGACTTTTTCACACACTTCTAGGCACGTGGTCTTGTCACTCACACAAACCACTGAAAAATTTCTCACCAAATTTTTACAGAAAATTTGCCTTTACACACATCATTCCCTTTACAAAGACACATCAAATAAACCAAACAGGAACATTTATCTCGGTGCCAAGTGAATACAGAAATCAGGAGGGGATCCTGTGGGATGCAAGGTTGGAAAGGGGCCTTGGCAGAAGGGACAGTAAGCAGAAAGTGAAATCCTTAACATATGGCATTTTTTTATTAATAAATAATCATGACATCTGCTGCCCACCCATGATAATAAGCCTTAGAAGAATCAAAATGAGAGGATTCAGTGATAACTCAGTGTGAAAAAAGGAGGCGGAGGTACAGGTACAGGTATTCTTTTCATGTGTGACACTTTGTGGTTAGTCCTTTTTAGAAAAGAATAATCTTTATCACAACATCAGGAAATATGGGCACATTCTTAGCTCTGCTTTGGCTGATGAAGAAACGAAGCCTCCATGGGGCTCACCTGGAATTACACGAGGAGTCTGTAAAAAAGCCAGGAGCCACCCCAGTCCTCATCAGTCCCCCTTTTTTAACACATGTATTCTTAACCCTCTGCCTGGGAATATGTCTGAGATCAAACAGAGGCTTTCTGTGGCCAAGAGCTGAAATATAGTTCACTTGAGAGCACAAGCAAGATAGCAGGGTGCTGCAATGGCCAACAGTGATGTGAACCCCGAATAGGTCAGGGTAAAAAGGTAATCTGTGAGCAACTGGCACTGAGCTTGTTATCCCCAGCTATGCGCCCCTTCTTCCGAACCCAGGTGCCTCCTTCACCTGAGGTTACTGTATGAACCGGGACTCTCCCTTCTCCAAGTTCCCAGCCTTGCGTTACCCTGGAACAGAGTCAAGGGACTGTAATATGTAAATAAAAATTTAATAAGGCTGGTCACCTTGCTGTGGTACCAAATGTAAAAGGATAATTTTTTTTCTGTTTTTTTTTTTTCTTTCATACAGTGCAATTTAGCACACTTTTCCATTGACACATGTGGAGCAGCATTTGTGAGGGTTTCCTCAAGATGCTCATGGTTATTACTTCCTTTAGTTGTGTCCACGTTGGTTTTTAAATCCTACTTCAATAAATAGGACTAAAACTTAAGGCTCATGGTTCAAGAATCCACTCCTCCTCTCTGTATTACTGCTTTCTTCCAAAGAAAAAAATTCTGCAGAAAAGTCCATGACTTTTGTATATATTTATGAAATATATATCTATATTATATTTTCTTATAATAATAGTCACAAACATATCTCTGTGTTTTGTGAGTGTTCAGTGTGCCACAGGTTCAAGGTTGTTGGCACTTGGGACAAAAAGTAAGGAGTGCAAGGAAGGAAATCAGCATTTTGATTGAAAGTAAAAATGTGTAAGAAACAGCTAAGGGAGGCAAAGGCCGTTATGTTCGTAGTGAAAGAAATTAAAGTAACAGCAAGTGGGAAATCAATATAATTCCTGTAAGACTGACAGCACGAGATAGGAATTTACGCAGAAGACGCTCCATTTACTCAACTCCATTTCTAGTCCCGGTAGCCAGTGATACCTTGAGCTACTGGTGAGGACTTTTATGAGAAGAGCAAATGAAATCATTTAGTAGCGAGTGGACTTTTGTGCAGTCCCACAACAAGGAGGAGACTTCAAATACTGCATGTTCTGCAACCGCGCTTTGTTAATCCAGAAAGGCTACATCCTTCTGGCTAAGAGGAGAACAGGCAGCTGGTGCTGCAACATCCTTCTTCTGCGTGGCATGGCTGGTACCAGGCTTTGGGTGGAAATGGTTCCACCTGGATGTGGCTGCAAAGCTGAGTTGCTGCCGATGTTTTAGCTGGTAATGAGATGGAACAGGAGCTGTTGGCTGTGGCTGGAGTGAATATTGTCTTCTAATACAGTCATCCAAACTCTGCTCCCAGAGTGGCTGCTCCCGAGCAGTGGAGCACGCTAACGCAGGCAAACAGCTGTGGGCAAGCCTTAAACTAAGGGGATTCTGAAACACGGGTTTCTGCACAGCCTAACCCCTGGGTTTTGACAGCCCTGACTCCAGGCCACCTGCTCTCAAGCTATCCCTTGCCTCTTAGCGCAGAAGCTCCAGGGAAAGCGGTGCAGGTGCCTCCTGCCATCGGGCACCCTGAGCAGCTGAGACACCTGAGGGGCCGACAGGTCTGATCCAGGACCTACTGGAGACTTACTCTCGCCCTTACAGGATAGCTGGGGAGCCGAGTCAGGTACCCTGAGGCCATCTGCAGTGGCTCTAGACTCCTGTGTTTAGGCATCTGAATTTCTGCCAACATTGACATGCTAAGGGCTTACAAGGTGTTTTCAAGCCCTCAGCGATACCTGGTGGTTGCAAAAGCCAGTCTTTCTTCCAAGAAACAAATATATAACTTTCATACTTGTGCTGCCTTCTTTTAAATGTGAAAAGGATTTGTTAAAACACATTGAGTATCTTTCATGTGCAAAAAGAAGAAATTTAAAATTAAAGTCAACAAATTCAGTTTATCTCATATAGCAGAAAGTATTTCCTCTAAGTATCCCTGAAGGAAAAAATTGACTGCTCAGAAGAAAAAAGTGATTATTTATAAGCTTATGGGTCTGTGTCTGAGGCAGATCCAAGGTCCTTCTCTACGTCACAGTCAGAGAACACAGGGCCAATACAAACATCTCCATAGTATGAAGGAGTATAAAAATGCCTATGGACAATTACCTTGCTTGCATAACATGGGAAATTCACAACCCATGTGTGAAAGGAAAGAAGCTCCTTCCCACTTTTCCGTCTTCTGTTGAGCAGTGTTGTGTTTCACAAATTTTTTATATCAACGAAACTTTCTAAATGCTTAAATAATTGTATAGGGTGAGTGCTTCAGAGTTTTTGGTACAAATCTGACCTCTGAATAAAATTAGTTCTTCTTTCTTCATTCGATAGAAGATTACTGTGACCTTTATGTCTCCATTTTCCTAATGGTTTCTTCACTACAATGATAAAATTGAATGACTATCTCAGCCATCTGTAAGATTCGGAATTAAATTTACCTAGTGCAAATCAATAAAGTGGACATCAAAACTAAAAGCCTGGGGTTACTTTTGCAATACTCTATGTGTAATACAACTTTGCATTTAACCTCTGGACCAAATGGTGACTCCAAGTCAGTCACTGAATGCACACTTTACATACATCAGTGGGATCAAACTGTTTAGATCAGTAATGATTAATGAGAAGATCTGTTAAAAGTGATTTAGAGAAATGATACCTACTCAACCCTGTGAGTTTGTTAGGCCACCAAGTCATAAAATCTATTTGAGATATATATAAAATGATCTTTTCAATGGAAAATGAGGTGAATTTTGTTTCAGCTGTGTAACAATTACATGGCCTTGTTCTAGTGGGGGGACGAAGTTCACCTAGAGTGGGAGCTGAACCCCTTTTCACAAGCTTGAGCTTGGTCCCTGTCCCTGCTGGACCACAGTGCTGCTGTGCTGCGATGCCAGAGGACCACAGCAAACAGGCAGCAGAGCCACCACCTGGTCTGCGGCACCAGCACGCCCTATCCCACTGCTCCTTCCCAGTGATAAGAGAACCCTATTTACCTTAAGGGAATAAGGGTCAAGCCCAACAAATACTGAAGGACACCACGACGTACTGGTAGGTACCACTTAACGGGGCTATTTCTTATTACCTTACCCCAAGAGTCCGTAACTGTCGAAAGGAGCCAGTCTGATATATCCTTCTTCAACCGAAGTGCATTGGTAGACACTCAGCAGGAGCACACAGCCTCTCCAAGAGAAGCGATGCCCTGATTCACATGACCTGTGCTACCTCACCTGCCTCCCCAGCCACCAACCCCCGCCCACACTGTGATCCAGGCGCGGTGGCAGCCAGGACCAGAGAGATTCTCACCCTTCCATGGCATCGCTGGGTGCCACACAAAATCTGTCTGTTCGCCAGCCTTGGGCTGCTTGCCTCTATCTGCTGATGCCGGCTCTGCTCTGGTTCCTCAGCAGCACATGTGTGGTACGGGGGGACAAAGCATCTGTGCTCCTGCTAATGCAGCTGGGAGTCTCTCAAGGAACCTCATCAGCTCACACGGGCTGAGAGAGCTCCTTAAGCTGGGCAGATATTGGGTAACCAGCTCCTTACAGGTCTCTCTCCCCTTACAGCACCAGTGTAATTAGTCAGTGTTTCGCTGGAGGTAAATATTAATTACCTGAGATGAACCTACTTTTTACCGTAAGATTTCAATTTAATTTTTATTCTTGCATCCAAGATACAAGTCATCCAAGAAGAACACATTAGTACATTAAAACTGAACATTAGTGGAGACTGTGAAAGGATGGGAGGCATAATTAACTTTCAAATAACATACAAGTGTAAGTAGGCAGTATGGTAATATACATAACAAATAATAATAATATATCACTGCTTAAGATAAAAACACCTATTTTATCAAAGGACACAATTAGGGTGATTTCTAAATATAGTTTTTGAGAAGTGCCTGTTTATCCCAGCCTTGTCTGAACCAGCCTCTACAGGAATGTTCACATGACCTCAAGTGCCAGTGTGGCCATGTCCCGTGCCCAGTCAGCGGTAAGACCTAAGCACAATGTCCTCCTTCATCCCACCACCTTCACTTTGGTTCCTCCTGGGAGCACAACTAAGGCTTAAATGGGTTAAAAGAAAGCCACGGTTTTTGGATGAAATTATTCTGGTCTTAAGTCCTCGTCTTACTTTTATAAAGAGCTCAGCCCTATTCCTGCAAAATAAATTTTTGTAGATATGGTGATCTATGACACCTCCTCAAGCACTGAGTAGAAATAAAATAAGTTTTCGGAAGTTTTGGATGAAAATACCATTTGGCCAAACTCGTACTGGAGTGTTAAGCGCAATTAGACTATGTGTAAATCTAAAACCACGACCACTGACTCCAGCTGCCTTAATGCAGATGGCAGCCTAAGTTGGCTGAGTTCGCTCTTGCCACCCAGTGCTGGAGTAGGAGGCTGATCAAGCAAAGGCAGGAAGCCTGACCAGATCCCGTAGGTGGGAAGTTAAGCCCTGGCTCTTCATACAACTTCCTAAAATCTTTCTTGCATGCACTTTAGGAGTTCAGTCGTGTCTGAGGTGACATTTTCTGGATGGGCTCGTGGTCCCTGATGGCTTCGGTGAGGTCACGCTTTCACAGTTTTCGTTCAGTGAGTAGCAAAGTTAAGCCAAAACTGAGGAGGTATGTTCTGAAAAGTGGAAACAGTCTGTCAATCTTTGATAAAATGGATTTCAGACTACAAAGAGAGAAATCCTCTAATTCAAAGTTCATGTGAGTTAAGAATGGTAAATCATAAAAAAGAACAGTATTAAGTAAGTGTTTGTATAGTTTCAAAGTGCTTCACAGGCATGAATTAATTAGCTGTAATACGAGTAAAAAAACTAGATGTCAAAACGTTCACGGTTTTCATTGGGGCCTGGATGTCATTACATAGAAGAAAGCCTACAGATAGAGTAGCTTGCAACAAGCTCTCACCCCATGGGAGATTGGAAAGCATTAAAGGAGTCATATTTAGCCCCATGTGGAAAAAGGGGGAAGGGAAGGGAAGGGAAGGGAAGGGAAGGGAAGGGAAGGGTGGCTTAAAAGCACCAGCACTTTTGAGCATCACAACCAATTTGCAGTGTTTATTTTCAAGGAGACAAGTGAAAAAAATATTGCAATTTTTTTAAAAAATGAAGAGGAACAGATGCAGCTAATAACTCAGGAAACAATGATTCATTAATTAAATTAGGGATCAGAATTCTTGAAACAGCATGTGAGGAATGAAAAATTGGTCTGATGGATGACATTAAACGTTAGACAATTAGGATCACATTTGACAGAATAGAGGTTTAGCAAAGAAACCTAAAGTTTATAAAGAATGCTGCAGTAACTTCTGGAAATGTCGGCATTCCAGTAGATTTTCTTAGTAAAGCAGCTGAGGATGGAACTCTGTCAGCAAAGGTAAGTTTGAAATTCGCACAAGTTAATTTTCAAGACGGTTTTAATCTCATTCTGTTAAAACACTTTCCATAAGGACACACTGAACTTTGACCAACACTTTCTCATTTGTCTCAAAATGTTTGTTGCCCTTTCAGACATAAATTGCTAGCCAAAATGCATCGACTTGAAGGTTTGTTTCCATTATGGTCAGAAAATGACTGTATTTACTAAAAATGTTCACACAGGTCTTTTTCTCCACAGCGAAGAGAAAAGCAACAGTATTTCTGACCCTGAGATCCCTGTATTAGTGAGAATGGGCCTCAATGGTTCCTTTAAGTGTAGTACAGGCGTTGAGATGGTTTTTCTCATCAGTTGAAGATGTCGTTCTTTACACTTTCTCCTATTTTCCTCTTACCTGTGATTCTTGCAGCCTGCAAGCCATGTAGTAGACCTGTTCATCTGGTGAGCAATTTTGGAGGTAAAGCTTCTGTCTATTATTACTTCTCTTCTCATAGCAGCCACAGGGGCAAAATGAAGAGGCAGACGCCATGACGTAAGGCTCTGTAGTGGGCTATCCTGACTTCACCTACAGAGCCCTGTCCCCAGACTTCATGTGATCCAGCCAATCCAACCCATTCTATTTAATCTGGCCAGAATCACATGATCTGAAATCACTGTGATAGGGAAAATATAAAAATCTTGTTCTCTGTTGAAAAGTTTTATTGGAACAAAGATTTTAGATCAACCCTGAAAACGTGTTCTACAGCAAGTCTTGAGATGTAAACAAAAGGGGTTGTGCAGCAATGTACTCAGTGCACCTTCACTCAGTGTGCCTTCACAAGAGTTTCCTTGAAACTCCACAAGAGGCAGTCTTAACATTTCTCCTTCACAGGGGTGCCTAAAAAAACATCCAGTCACTTTAGGTGAATTCCTCACTCAACCAAAAGCAACAATCTTCCCAACAAATTTAGTGAGGTGAGAATTCCCCTTTTTGAATGAAAATTTTACTGTATAGGACTCAATGTTCCAATATTGAATCTATCATGATCTCCCTTTATTTTCCATCAGGCTTGCTCCTTTTCAATCTATCTCACCAAATCATTTTAGAAGGAAGTTCTTTTTAGGCTTCAGTGCTATATATAAAACAAGTGATATCTTTAAATGGTGAGAAAAGTGAGCTAAATGACCAGTAATCATTAAATATTCTAGCTACATGTTGTCATATTAACCATAGGGGTGTAGCACCACTTCTGTTTTCTTTGTCATAGAATGGGGCTGTCCCCATATTTATAGTTTGTACAACTAAGTTGTGTGCTCTTGTATCCACAGACTGCTTCTTCTTTTCCCTGTGTCCTGTGTATTTTCCCCTCTGCTTTCCCTTCCAGCAGCAGTACAGCTCACCTCAAGGAGACGTTGCTGTTTATGAACAAGTAATACTAGAAGGGAAATAAATTTGTCTCCAAGTAGTTGGTGGTAGTGTCTAGTAAAAACTAGATATTTCACTTAAGTGACACGCATCCTTCCTTGTGCAAGGTAAGACCTGAAACAAGGGCAGAGGAGATGAACTCTACCCTCACTGCCTTCATGGATGCTGCTAGCCTTTGATGGGTACTGTAGGAGGTGGCCTATCTCCCAGTATTCCCCCAGCAAGGTTGTGGGCTTCTGAATCTGTTTGTGTACTGGGACACTGATCCTTCCCTGTTCTTAACAGGATTCCCTGAACTGGTCTGTCCGAGACTGTCTCTACAAATCACCAGCTAAGGCAGGTTAGCTCTACAGTCAGATTGCTCTGCCAACTCTTACACCCACACAGGGTAAATCCACCACCAGGCCTCTATGTTTCATCCTGTGCTAGAATGATGGAGAGGAGCATGTGCTTTCCCTTCTATAATATGTATTTCCACATATTTTTAAAAGCTTCATTTATTTAATTAAGTTTTGTTGGATGTTAGTAAATAATAACCAGTGTATTTTCTTATATATGTCAGGAATTACAATGTGCACATGCCTGATGAAGAGCAGGGTACAGAAAGGTAACACTGAGGCAAAAATGGACATCTATGAACTTCATGAAAGAAAGAAGGCAGAAAAAGGAAAGTAAGAGGTCTACCTGTGCCCCAGAACATCTATGTTCATGTCAATTATTAAAGTGCATAAGGTGAGTCATGGTATATAAAAGACTGTTTCCCTCTGTTGACCATATAGCTGCCTTGAGTGACTAGCTCTTCGGAAGACACATAAGTGATATCATGTCCTATGAGCATCTACAGTTAGGTCCCATCCTTTGTGCTTTACTATAATACAATGATGAGCTTATTAAGAAAATCTGTGTATGCCTCCATTCTGCACCAGAAATGTATAAGCACAGAGGCGTAGATTTACTAGAAACATGGAATTTTCTCCCTTTGGAAAATAAAAATCTCTGCTCTGAGTGAATTTTTTATTTCCTTTCTTTTAAATTTTATTGTCTTTTAGAGGGATGGGATGGAAAGTTGGAAATTCAGGGTTAGTACTAGGGTTCTGTCACCTCTCACAGGGTTAATCCTGGGTTTTGTGATGTGTGATGATGTAAAGAAATACGGCTGCATCAATATTTCACAGAAATGTGGTCTCTAGTATAGCAGGAGCTTTACTGGAATTTTCATTCTATTTTTAATGTTAGCAGAAGAATCTTACACTACAGTCATGGGCTGCCCAGGCAGAATGGAAGAAAGCTGCAGTGACCCCAACCAGAGAGAAGGTGTAGAGACCCTTTTTATATCAGATTGCATGTATTTCTTCTGCCTTTCCCTTCAGACCAAATCACTCAGTCACTGTAGTCTAGACTGGAAGTGACGTGACATAACTTTAGTTTGAAAGACATGCCACAAATACAATCTGAGTTCACAGAACAGGCAAGAGGGATACTTTCCAGTCAAAAAATAATAAAAAATAATAAATCAGAGTTTAACGAGGCTTTGGTTCCAAAGAAAGGACAAGTACCTGCAAGTCAAGTAGCTGTGCATAACTTTAGGGTGCTGACTTATAGACTGGCGTTCAGAGTCTGTTCAAGGATTAGAATTATTCTTTTCATTTCAGTTTAAAATAACTCAGGAACAACTTGTACCAGGTCATTTTTTAATAAGTGGACACAGACGCATTTGCAGGTACTGCATCTTGATTCAGCAAAAGTGTTTAGACTGCAACTACCCATTTAGGCTTTCCAAAGGATTTGGACCGATCTCCCCCTTGAGCTAGATCAGACACAGGCAGGTAACAGGGCCAGGGCAACTCTGGGTGATACGCAGTAAAACTGCAGATGTCTAGACAACCTTCAAGACAAAGAAAGACCTAAGAGTTTGATGAGGAGCAGAATTGTTTTAAGGTTTTTAAAGTAATACACCTCAAGTCTGCTTAGAAGTTGTTCTGTCTCGTCCAGGACAAGGGCAGACAACGTTGTCATGTGCTGAACTCACAAATTCTCAGGGCCCAGTTTTGATTCAGAAAAACTTTTAACACATGTTTGAAGCCATTCCTACTCAGGAACTGACAGGCAAGCTTGTCCCAAATACAGCACTGCAAATCAGCCTCTGTCCTTTGGTAGGATGTGGCTCACAGGACCGGTCCATTCAGCCCACCAATTTTCTTCCAGGAAGGCTGCTCAGATCCATAGGCTGCCCAAAGTCTTCTCTTATCCCTGCATGCAGCATGGTGCTGAGGCAGCTGTGGATACCTTCCACCCAACTCCAAGCATGAGACTGATGCCCTGCATTAGAAACCCCGTGAGCACATCCCTCCACCTGCACTGCATTCTTGCCCCTGCCCAACCATGCTGCTGGTGGCCCACACTTGGACCCCAACCTGTGGGCTGGACTTGTCCCATCCTCATCACCACAAACTTCCCAATGACCTGGGTCTAGAGCAACCACTATTTCACCAAGCCCTTCTTCTCTCACGCTGCTACCACTGTTGAGCACTGGAGATGACTGCAGATGCCAGAGGTTCTGCAGTTTGCCAGAGGAAAGGTGATAAAAGCTCAAAGGCCCCATCTTGTAGCTGTGGCGCCTTCCAATAAAACAAGATAGGAAGTAAGACTAATTCATATAACGTATAAAAAAATAATAATTTTTTAATTCCTGATTGTTGACATGGCTAATTTGCCCTAGTGACATTTTACAAGCCTTTGTACAAGACAAAAGTAGAAAGGGCAATTACATAAACTGCATGAAGACAAGAAATAGAAAGTAAAAAAGCCAACAACAATATATCACAAACAGCTCAGTAAATAATAGTGCAATTTTCCTAGCTAATAGAATGGTTTAACACCTGAATACACTCACACGCCTGATTAAACACTAACAACATAAACCCATGAAAGAAGATTATAAGTTGTAATATCTCTTTGCAAATAATAGCATATTAGCCACTGTTGCATACTTCTCCAATTACATCCCTTTAATTCTTTTCATCTGGAAAACAGTTCACATTATAATAGTCAGCATCATTTGTGTTTTAAAACAAGCGATTACTTTGTATGCAGTGTATATTGCCAAATTGTAGGTCTCTTTCTATATATATTTAAGTATACTCTCAAAGTTAATAAAATCAGTAATTGGTAGTGTAAGTTATCTTTAACTTGGCTTTCTATGAAAAAATGTTTAAACTTCAGCAGGCTGTTGCTCCCTGTCACACTGGACGCTTTTCTCAGGCCTTTTTCCTTTTTCTTACCGGAAGTTGCCAGGAGCATGAACTACACCTACCAGCAACACCCTCGCATTTACCAAAACACATGAGCCTGCCCAGATCCACGTCCGTACAGCTTGTTTAGCTTCTGTTCAGTTGACTCGAAACAAGTGTGGGGTGGCTTGGAAAGAACCATGGAAAGCCAAAGCTCTGGTTTCAGTCACAGCAATCTCCGTTCACCACCTTTTCTAATCAATCATCTCTATCCCTTCGCTTTTCCATCCACCTCCAGCTCTCCAATTCACTGTCTCTTCGTGCTTGGGCATTCAACAACTGTAATTTACCAAGCTCCAGGCCTGCCCTCCTGCTTGAATTTCTTGGAAACCCCTCGTTAATTTGAAAATCCCCCAAGTTAGGCAAGAGAAGAGAGACCCTGAAGATTATTCTGCTCTGGAGATTTAAGTTAGTAAACAAACTTTCCAACCCAATGGCAAAACACTGGAAAGCTGCAACTCAGTACACGGTAGCATTTCTACTGCCGGAGCTTTTTGAGGACAGGATAAACAAACAATTCTCATGAACGTTTTGGGTGTACTCTGTGCTGTTTTAGTGCGCCGGGTGAGACTCCGTCATCTGCTGCATTTCCATGATTCCTTCGGAGCGCAGAGCGCTGTGGTAAATGAAGCCTGAGGCTGAGCCAGTACGGCAATTTATGTGTTTCAGAGGGTGTGCAAAGTGAGGAGGAAAATCAGCCCAGTCTTTTTAAAGCATGCTGTTTGAAAAGAGGTGATACTCATTCACAAAAGGTAACCTAGGTGGAAGTATCTGTTAAGAACAAAGGTAGTCTGC
The DNA here is from genome assembly GCA_013398915.1 of Dromas ardeola. NCBI lineage: Eukaryota > Metazoa > Chordata > Aves > Charadriiformes > Dromadidae > Dromas > Dromas ardeola. The sequence continues at coordinate 80,184 of VYZM01001183.1, read as the reverse complement.
TTTGCAGATAACTACTTTCTCTTTTCTTCTTAATTGTGTATTCCAGCTATTGAAGCATACAAAATTGTGGTCATGATTTATTTGCCATCGTAGAAGCAAGACTGTATTTTAATATTTCTCCACGCTCTTCTATAATACCAGGTATTGGCTATTTACTAAGACAGACCAAGGATGTTCTGGACCAGTCTTCATAATCGATACAGCTAATCCTAAATTTCCTACCAAGAAAGTTCAAATAGGTTAGATTTAGATGATTTTTTTTCCCTTTCACTTTTTTTACTCCTAGAAGTTTACAGTTTGCAGGGTATTTATTGTCGATCTATCTACTAATACGACTCTAGTTCGTTTACTAATTTTCCAGTGGGTTTCACAACAAGGTATTTTTAAACTACTCCCATAACTGAGCCAAAATCAGAAATTACATTCCTACTGTTTCTAGTGATCACTTTTGCTAGCCTGTAAACTCTCTCTGGGGTGGATTATCCAGTATCCAACACACTTCCTACCAAAGAGCTCTTAGCGTGCTAAAAAACTTTATTGGACAAAGTTTCCTTTGAGATAAAGGGGATTAAAAAAGGGAAAGAAGAGGAAATGTAAAGCTTGACAGATTCATGAACAAAGTTAACACATTTTGGTGACCTGCAAAAGGGAACTGAACTGGACTCTAGTCCACTTCTACCACCTCTGCAGGAATGAGCACAATTATCAAAGGAGAGAGATAAGCTTGTTTTTCTCTTTCTTATAGGCAATGATGGATATTTACTGCTGGTTTAATTTGCATTTTTGTTTTCTTGTGCAGAGCTACGGGTCTATACAGAGACGGTGCTAGAACTGAAAAGCAGGTAATACAAAAGGACAAATAAAAAAAAAAAACAATTGAAAAAGTAGGAGAAGGCCTGAAAATAGTTACCTGGTGTAACCTCACACCCTGCACACATCTCAGGAGTAACAGCAATAGCTAACTGAGAGCTGACACTGTCTTCCGGAAAGCTCGTCTGCCACAGACTTGCAGATGCTCTAAGTTAGTAGGTTAGGAGGGTCTTTTATTGTTGTTATTATTAAAATAGGTGAGTACAAAGAAAAGGCAATTATACCTAGAGGACTCAATGCAAATGTAAATTTTCGTCACCTTTTGCTACCTGCTCAGTTGAGAACTGTTTTAAGCTTCATATTTCTCTTAAAGGCTCTGGAAGAATTTACATTGACTGCAACCATCTTAACATTTATCAGGGTAAGCATAGACTATATAACAATGTACAGACTTCTGATCTAGTGCAGTAACTGAGGACTGGGAGAAGGATGCTTTAGAAATGTAAGTGTTGGGCTGGAAGGTGCCTCAAGAAGTCATCTAGTCCATTTCCTGTGGACTGCTGTGAGATCAAGATGGGACTTCCAGGTGAACATTGCTCAGGCGTGGCCATAGCACATACAAATGAAGCAACAGCAGGCAGGGGTTTGAGACTGAGCGACCTACACCACTCCAGGGCAGGGTTCAACTCAGCTGTCCTCACCAGCAGTCCACAGTTTGTCAAGCTGTTCTGTTCTCAGAAAATCAATTTACCTAAATTATTTTTGGAATCTTTTCTTCACAATAAGCCTGTGAAGTTTCTATGACAAATTACCTTCTTGACAACTTTCCACAGGACAGGACAAGATAATCATCTGTCCTTTTAGGTATTGCGAGACCACTGTCATGGCAGTCCTCCTTGCCTACCTCTTTTTTGAAGTCTAGGGTGCAAAGCCACTCAGAGGATTCCACCGCAAGCTTCACCAGCATTTTCCCATGTCTCACATTTGATGTTTCTTCTAAGACAAGCTGGAATTAGGTGCTTCTGGAAGAGCGTCATGTGACTGATTCAGATTAGGCTTCTATTTCCTGGAAACCCATGATCCCTCCCTATGATGCTGCTGCTTCGAGAGATAATACATGTTCTCCACATTTGTGCATTGATTTCTTCTTACATGTAATGTTATGCACTTTGCATTGAATTTGTTCTTTTTTTAACATCAGGTCATCTGTCAGTTTGTCAAAATCATTCAGGATTATGAATCTGTCCTCCAAATGCTTAACAGACTTGACAGATCCAAATTTCATCTTATGAAAATTTTATACTCCCATGTTGTCTTTCAATATCAAGGCAGTTAATTGAAATATTGCATGAATGTTGGCTGTGAATATAACTGAACAGTTTGAAAAAACTGTGCACAACTTCAACGCAGGAAAGTCTACAATGCGTATCTTTCCATATAGCTTTATGTAGCAATATAAAGCATTCAGTTGCCCTGACCATTTTCAGCAAATTCTAGCACTTTTTGAGTTGCACTAATTAGTAGTCACTGACATAGAAAAGATGTGAATAGCTTCTATTGAAAAACTCACCAGGAAGTTATTAAATAATAGCCGTGGAAAGGTTAAACTGCTCAGAAATCCTCAAACATGTTAAACATGCTGAGTACTTACATCTCAGGGATCTGATTTTATCTTGGATCTGCAACCAGCTCAGGGCAAGTCTGTACCCTACAATAAATAATTTCCTAAACAGGTCTAGTAAAACGTAGCTGTCTCAAACACAGATATTTAAGACCTGATCAAAGCATATTGTTGTGGTTGTGGCTCAAGTGGTTCCTGATGGTGCTACTAATGTTTTCTTCTACATCAAAACTAACTTTCAAATATATACCTTTAAGGTGTATACCTTTTTGTTCCTGCCTCTTTGCTGCACTCACTTGCAGTTGTGCCAACATCACTGGTAGCCCGGATAAGCTCCAAGGCAGATGACTAAAATGACCTGCATTGAAAATTATTTTCGCCACACCATCCCAGCCGTCTTTGTCAGGAGTCTCTGGAAGAGAGGGCAAGTACCCTTGCTCCGCCACAAAGACAGCAGAACCATGAGTCTGCCAAGGCTTGCACTTGCTGCCAGAACAAGCATCATCCGCTCTTGGTACTGGGGGAATGGAAAAGCCAGTGAGAATTAAGTTCCCAGTTGGAACCCTAATAGTCTTTTAGAAACAGCAACATCAAGGTATGGAATCAGGAGCACCAAATACTAACCAAGATGAAAAGTAGGACTATCGATTCTTAGTCTGGATGGTGTACTCTAGAGCCACACCTGGGACCAACCAGTGCATATGCCTCTGCAGAGAAATTAAAAAAAAAAAAAAAAAGAAGAAAGGGCAACCTTTTCCCTGGAATAGTCGTTCCATGGGAGTTATCCTGGGTACGTGGCAGTGGGAAGAGTCAGGAAGCAAACCTGCAGTGTCTGAACTGAACCACTCAAAGTCAATTCATTAAAATAGAAAGCCTCCTGGCATGTTAGCAGCTTCAGTTTTTCTCAACTCATTCCTTACAAATGAGCTTTGGAAGAAATACAGTATAAAGATATAAAAAAGGAAATATATATATATATATATATGCTTTATTTTTCATACTTATATATCATGCCTCCCTACTCTGGAGGTGAATACCAAGGGAAGGCAACAAGGTAAGAGCAAAAATGTAAGTAGTCGCTATTCATCCAGTGAGGATTTGAGCACCACTTCAAACAGCTAGAGTCTCTTGAAATGGATGGGGGCGGTTGCATGCTAGAAGATTGTTTTGCACATAGAAAGGCTCTGGTCCAGCCTATAAACTCTTCTGTGTGTCCTGTTCTCTGCAGCTGTTACATGCAACGTCAGAGCCCTGGTGACAAAGCAGTTGCACAAGTGTTCGTGTCCTTCCCGTTCACTTATTAATACATTTTTTTCCATAGGCTTCATATTCTTCTGTCGGTGTGGGGCCGGTGTGGGGGTCAGGCCGCACCACGCTGCTCCCTGCCACCTGGTTGTTGTAAAATAGAAACGTGTTACAGCGTAGGCTCGCTGCCTGCCTCGCACAGTGTTTCTGTTGTAATTACGGAAAAGGCGCAGAGTGAAAACAGTGTGTCTAACAAAGTGCTCGTGTGATGCAGCTGTATCCGCTCTTAATCCTTCATTAATGCCTCATCAAAAGAGTACTGTACTTTCCGTTTGTTTCGTTTACCGAAGGTCAGCATACTTGGAAGCTATTGTCATACAGCATTGCAGACTTTTTACATATTTCTCTGGTATTGTTCCAAGCTATCGTATACGCAAATGAGTCAATTGGTATGCAGATTGTCTATCATTAAAACCATTTCAAAATCAGCTTTGTCATTGGTTTAGCGTTGGAGCTTGCATACCCTTCCTGAATGTAATGCGTTGTTCTGCATGGGCGCGGTGAGGTGGTTGCACCAACTTCACGCAAGAAGGGTCCTGGTTTTCGTTTTGTCAGAACTTCCACTGAATTGAAAGGAAATTTTCCCCGGGACAAGTCTGCAAGCTGAAGTCCTCTGCCTACACTGCCTTCTCTTTGCAAACCACAAAGGCTACATGTGGCCATATCAGTGCCTGTGCCTTTCCCTCCTCTCCTCCTCTATTCGCCGGGTTGTGGTTTACCTCTGTGTCTGCACACGTTTATCTAAAAGGCTGCAGAAGTTTTTCCTAGCCACCTTGGAAGAGGTGCCAGCCCTGGAGCTGGTCCCTGGTTTCAAGCAGGTGGCACATCTTCCACAGACACCGGCACTGCCTACACCAGCACTGATGGCACTGAACACACACCAGCACCTATACACATCAAAAGTTCACACACACCCATGGCGGAATGTTCTGCTTTGGTTTTGCTATTAAATTTCAGCTTCAGGCAAGAAATGGTGCTTCAAAAAATAAAGGCCACTTGCCTTTTCTAACTGTTATCTTCACACAGTTTTTGAGTGTTTCCTCTGGGGTTTTTTTGGTAGTTTGTATTCAGGTATCACAAGCACTTGGTGCAGAACCTGGATTCACTTGTCTACAAAAAATATTTTAATGACTTTTATGTGAGAAAAAAACAGAAGTATTTTTATTTGCAGCTGCATTGTGGATGTGTCAAATGGCATAAAAGTCTTCTCTCTTTAACAAGTGAAATATATAATCATAATCAGAATAAAATGAAAGTAAAAATTAAAAACTACATTTATATAAAGATTCAATGACAGGAAATGTTCATTTTAACAATGTGCAATTTATCAGGGGGTTTAAAAGAACAGGAAATGTAGATATACAATTCTTACCAATAGGAGAGGAGAGCTGAGTTAGGGACCATCTGTACAAACCCAGTATTTACAAGTCTATGGGACCTGATGAGATGCAGCTGAGGGAGCTAAAAGAGTTGGCTGACCTCATTGAAAAACCACTTTCTATCATCTTTGAAAGACCGTGCAGGTCAGGGAGTCCCAGGCGTGTAGAAAAGGTCTAATATTATGTTCATCTACAAAAGGACAAAAAGGAAGATCTGGGAAACTACACACTGGTCAGGCTCACTTCCTTGCCTGGGAAAACTCTGTATCAAGCTCTCATGAAAGGTATTTCCAGGCAAATGAAGGAGAAGAAGGTGACCAAAAAAAAGCCATATAGTGGGTGATAGCCTTCTATGATGAATTAAGTTGCTTGGTAGACAAGAGGACCACTGTGGAGGATGCTACCTTGATTTTAGCAAGGCGCTTGACAGCATCTCCCAAAACATCCTTGCTGACGAGCTGTAAGTTATGGACTGGACAGATGGACCAGAAGATGGATGGAAAAGTGGCTGAACTGCTGTGATCAAAAATGTTTCTGTTCAGTAATTTTATTTTTTAGCTAAGCCTCTTCTAACTAACTAAACTCTCTGAAATTAACAGCATATTTTGGAGACACTGTTTGTTCTCTGAGTGGTAAAACCTGATTATTTGTAATTTATGCCAAGGAATGGTATGCAGAGAGGCTCTTGCTTATACTTACTGCTATAACAACCAAGTTCAACTCGCTTTGTTACTTAGCCCCTTGCAGGGTCGGAAGAAGAACAGCGAAGAGGGGTTGCACCTGTGGGGACGAGCGGACAGGACAGGTGAACCAAAACTGACCAACAGGGTATTTATTCCATCCCATCTGCAACACGCTCAATATAAAAGCTGAGGGATCAAAGGGTCAGCCCTCTTTGTTCAATGGCTGGCATCCGAGAAGAACTCTGTCTGTTTGTCTGCCTTTGATCCCAATCCATGCATTCCTGCATCTGGATCCGGAACCCAGCTCCTGTCTGTTGCTGAGTCCAGTCTGGGACTTTCCCAGTGCCTGCTGCTGATGTGATCGTCATTCTGGGAGCTCTGTACGGTTTTGTATATATTGTATATATTTCATTATTTCCTTTTTATTTTATTAATATTTTCATTAAAGTAGTTTAGTTTCTCCTAAACTCATAAGTGTCTTTCTCTCTCCTTGTAGAGCGAGGTGAGGGAGAGCATCTGTCGATCATCTTCGTGGCCAGTCCAGCCCAAACCATGTCAGTGTTTAATGGTTCAAAGTCAAACGGGCAGCCACTCATAAGTGGAGTTCCTCAGGAATCAATACAGGGTTCAACGCTACCCAAAGTTTTTATGAACAATATGGATGAACAAGTTCAAACGCACCTTTGCCGAGACTGCAGATGACACCAAACTGGGAAAAAGCCACCATACAGATAGACCTCAGCTGGCTGGAAGATTGGGTCAACAAGAGTTGCATCAGATATAAGAACAATAAATTTAAAGGTCTGCACCTGATAGAATAACCCCAAACAACAGTACAGGTGGGGACTGGACTGTCTGGAAAGTGGGTCTGCTGAAGGGACCTGGGCTGAAGCAAACTGAACAAAAGCCAGCTGCGTGCCCTGGCAGCAAAGGCGGCAAAGAGCCTCCTGGGCTTTGTCACCAAGCACACAGTCAGCAGATCTAGGGATGTGATTATTCCACTCCTATTGGCACCTGGAATATTGTGTCCAGTTTCAGTCCCCCTAGTTCAAGAACAACATTGAAAAACTGGGCAGGATCCATTTGATAGCCACAAAGATGATTAGAAAGCTGGAGAACCTCATATGAAGAAAGGCTGAAAAAACTGAGTTTTCTCAGCCTAGAGAAGAGAAAGCTCAGGGGAGATTTAATCACAGCCTTCCAATACCTAAAACAGAGATACAGAGAAGGTGGAGGTGCTCTCTTCCCAGAGACGAAGGGTGATGGGACAAGAAGCAATGGGCAGAAGTTTCTTGAGGGGAAATGCTGTACGGATATGAGAAAAAAGCCTTCACTGCGAGAAAAATTAAACATTTGGAATAGATTGGCCAGGCACATGGTTGAATCTTCCTCACTGGAAATATTCAAGACTCGTCTTGTCAGGGCCCTGGAAGACTTAACCGAAGGCTTTGCTTTCAGCAGAAGGTTGGAGCAGATGATCTAGAGAACTCTCTTCAAACCCAGACTTTTCTGTAATTTCTATGGTTTCTACCACAGTAGTGGCAAAGTAGAATGTAAACTATGCAAAAAATCTATGTTAGGCAAATAAACAGCCACTGAAAGTGACTTAATGGAAATACACTCCTGGAGTTGGAAATCACCTCCAAGTATCCCCTGAAAAAGTACAGCATTACTTAAGGACAAGGCTACATTCCTACACGCACTAGTCTAGACGCCCATTCACCATAGAGATTCTGTCTGGAGAGATTCTCTTTTCATTCCCTTGAGGAGAAATTAACCAAAATGGGCACATGCTCATAAAATACTGCAAAGGATGAAGAAGTCATCACTCATTAAGCTAGGAATAATACAATACGATAATGCTGGAAACTTGGGATGTTCTGGTCAGTGAGAAAGCATTGACCAGTCACAGTAATTCTGACACTACACAGAGCAGTTTCATTAAGTAACATATTTTAGGATTTGCTTCTCTGTCACAGAGGCCTTCTAGATGTACAAGAGACCCACAACATACCTCACACACATCCCTGCTGCTGTCAGTGTCCACACTTGTGTTATGTTATTCCTATAACTGAGGAAAACAGTACAGGACTATCAATCTATTCAAAGGTATTTTAAAATATCCCCAATACAACACTATGTGAAGGTGCAGTCTTCTCAATATCAGTGTTGCAAAGGCATGTTTAATGCTGTACAATTTACCAAAGTAAAATTACATTGGGAATAATTTCTGTACTTACTTGCCTTGGGGCAATTCCATCGTAAAGTAATAAAAAGCTCTTTATTAAAAAGAATAAAAATTGACTTTTAAGTATTTTATTAAGGTGAGATTTAACTTAAAATATTCTCTTTAGACGCTCAAAGAGCAAATGATGAAGATATAAAAGCAATGTGCCAGCTGAAAGGGTGGAGGAAATACTGTAGGAATTGGGGAAAGTGCGATGGGTCTATTTCAGTCTGTGCGAACTGTAAGACAGGTAGACCTGAGCTTTTAGAAGCATGTGTGGATAAACAGCTTATGCAGTGGGAAGGGATCAGTTGGAGCCACGCTGCAATGACACTCAGTGTCACACTTTGCATTTGCTGGTGAGCCACAGAGCTGGTCCAGAGCCTCTTCTACCAGTTCCAGTCCAAGCTGAGCCCCAGATGCTGTTGCTACCCTGGTTTTACGATTACTGGTCAGAGTTGTGCTCTGCTGACATTGGTATCCAACTGTCCAGAACTGGTGAGTATCTTCAGCTCATGCACGAGTCCTGCAAGTTCAAGGCAGGAATGATGTTGAAAACAATACTGGCTGCCCTTTCCTAATGCAGGAAGTCAGGTCAGGCTGCTGACTTTGTAGGCATTGCTATCAGTGCTTGATTTTCAGTCTGTAAACTGTCATATGCCCCATCCCTGGAAGTGTTCAAAGTCAGGCCGGATGGGGCTTTGGGCAGCCTGGTCCAGTGAAAGATGTCCCTGCCCAGGGCAGGGGGGTTGGACTAGGTGAACTTTGAAGGTCCCTTCCAACCCAAACCTTTCTGTGATTCTATAATTGTGATGGGACGAATGTGGCTCTGGATGGTGCTTTCACTGAGGTGCGCAGGGGAGTTGATGAGGGGCTAGCTCCTTGTTAGCTGTCACAGGACAAGCTGCCTTCCAGTTGCCCAAGGGGAGAATGCCCTTGCGCCTCGGAGAAGATGTACAGACAGGTTTGGGTTCCTGAGACTGGCAGACTTTACCTGGCCTGCAAGCAGTTTCCCAGGCTGAACTGGAGTGAGACAGGCTGGCCCAGCCCCCTTCTTCTCCACTGCCTCTGAGGACCTTCATCAACATGTCAGACCAGGATGTTATCCATGCGCCTGCGCTGTGTGGCCCAGGTTAAAGAAGCCTGCCATGTCAAAGATGTGTGATCCCCTACTGCTTTTGGGCTTTCATCTGCTTTTGCATTTGCAGGGGCCTTCATACTTCTCAGATGTGTGGTTGCCAGCAAGCAGTGGTTGCTAGAAGGAATTGTCCCACCCATTGCCCCAGTGTGAGGGTCTAGTACAAGCAAGAGAGGCAGCACACAGAGCCAGGAACTGGCTTGCCAGGCTGGGTCCTGTTCCATGTCCTGTCCCTGTGCAGGTTATCCTTGTTCTCCTTTTAGCTTCTAGCCTTGTCCCTGAGAAATGTGAGCATTTAAAACCTAATAAAGTTAAGGGAAATACAAGCTCATGGTACAACTGAAGAAAAATTGACCTACATTTTAGCAGGCATGGAATTACAGGAGTTCTTGACTACTGAAACCTACTGCCAACAGGATTTTTTTTTCCATCATGGCTTCCAAAGCGCAAAGTCAAAATAATAAGCACCAACTAATTTTCCAGTATTTTCAACTATTTCTGCTTTCAAGATTTACTGATGCAAGTCAGCCATTCATATCACATGATTTCTCAATGATTTTTTTTTTTTTACATAGGAAGAAATTTGTTAAAATAGATCCCCAACCCAGATGGTACTAAAACATTGACGCTTAGTTGCAGAGGGACTGCCTCCAACACTCGTCGGTGTCTGGGGAAGAGATGTCACTGCTTGACATCACTGTTTGTGGTGCAGGTGGTGGTTATAATGTTCCAAGGGATGGTTTGCTGATGTCCCTTGAAAGCAAAGTTTAGCCCAGCCTTGGAGCATGATTTGTGGCCTAATGCAGCGACATGGACTGGTGGTTATTTTTTCCTATCTCTGTTGGATTTAAGAGCAATACATGCTTTCCCAGCAGACTGGATACTACATACTGGTTTTAAGGGGTACTTGCAGAAGCAGCATCTTTTGCACAAGTAATGTTTTGTCCTTTGATTTGTGTTTTGAAGCACCATTGCGTAAAGTGAAATGATGATTAACGTTCTTACAGAACTCTTTGCCTTGGTGTCAGTTAAATTCATGCCAGACAAAATCTTTCCAAACGGATCTTCCTGCTAGAGAAAATGGCAGTAAGTTGCACATGGGCACGTGATAGTGCACTTCTCTGATGGAAACTTCAGCAGTGGATGGATGCCAAATGTTAGCAAAGTAGCTGCACCTAAACCATCTGCCTGAGAAAGGAGGAGAAAGAACTAGGGAAATCTACCCTCTCTGCTCCTTTTCCCCCTGACAGGCCTGAGAGGAGAGATCTACCCTCTGGTTCTCTGGGCATTTTGAAGAACACGGAGAACTCCTTCTCTGTTGCCTGCCAGTAGCCTCAACCTCAGTATGACAGGGGGAAGAAAGGGGCTGCCGGGAGCTTCTACTAGCTCTGCCTAGTCCTAAATAAAAGCAATTAGATCACTTCAGTGCAAGGAGCAGCAGCACCCAAACACACACCCAAAAAATGTCAATTCCAATACAGCAGCCCAGGTGAGGTTTCAGTAAGAAAGACTCTGGAGCCCTAGCAAAGTTCTAGGCACCCTCTGCTCCTCAACATCTCTTGCCCATTCTGGTGTCCAACCTCATTTCATGTTTTCAGCTGTGCTATCCAAGCTAACTGGTCACCAGAGACACCTCCAAGTGCAATTCACCCCAGCTAAAATACTAAAGTTATTCATCTTCCTTCTTTTTTTAAGGTCTTTCTGCTTGAGATATTCCTTACATTTCACCAGGCAGAGTATTTCCCAAGGTCATCCAGGCGAGACTGCTTGCATACTGGCACGTAGACTAATGAATAAGCTGAGTTGGTGAACTTGAGTTTGCTCTACCTGACCATCTCTCTGCAATGTAGGGTTGTGTAGTTAAACTGAGTTTTGTCTAATACAAGAGAGGTATCATGTTGGCCTTGTGGACCTGTATTTCTTAATTTAGTAAAATACAGCTATTCTTATGCTGGCTTTGAACCCTTGCTTTGGGGCTTAAAGCTTCGGGGTTTTATTCAGCTGAAAGACAGCAGGCTTTTTCTATTGCTATATGACCTCAGCTACAGAAACACGAGGGCAGATTTTGTTGTTGTTATTGAGTCATTTAGAATACAAGGAGAAACTCCAGTAAGACAAGATGTGAGAATTCAGAATGAGACACTGCGCAAGACTGATGGTCTATTTGCTGCATTAATTTTGAAATCCAGCTGTGCAAATTTGGTTTGAGAATTCATCAAACAGACCCTAAGAAAACACTTTACAAATTAAAGCTCACTAATGGGTCTGGCTGAGCAATATTTTTCAGCTGAAATGTATTCTACAGAACAAAGAAAGTTAAGTAAGTGCAGTAATGCTCTTATAATAATAATAATAATGCAGTAAAAGCATATGATACATGACTCCCTCATGCAGCACATCTTCAGTGGGAAGCCTACAGTTTTTACTTTGTAGGTAGTAGACTATGGAGAGATGGACAGGAACAGTATTTTTTTGGACAGAGGGAGGAGAAGCCCGGTGGAAATGCTGCTTGTCCCAGAAGTCTCCCTCTAGTGCATTGAGATATCTTTGTTTGTACTCCTTTTTTTTTCCCCCATAGAGATCCATTTTGAAGCTGATTTTTGGATGCCAAAGTAAAATGGTGTGTTGGGTGTAAATGTCAAGGGTCTGGCAGCAGGGGAGCTGCAGGGGTCTACACCGTGTCAGACACAGCCATTTCCAGCCAGCTCTAGTGGTCCCACTGCTGGCCACAGCTGAGCCTGTCAGTGAGGCTGGTGGTGCCTTGGTGATAATATATTTAAGAAAGGGCAAAAACCACTGAAAAAGCACAGGAGTAAA
>VYZM01001183.1:41442-68173 GCA_013398915.1 Dromas ardeola | reverse complement strand
AAAAAAAAAAAGTGTGAAACAGCAGTGCAAACACCAAGGTCAGAGAAGGAGAAGGAGGAGGAGGTGCTCCAGGCACAAAAACAGATATCCACACTGCATCCCATGGAGGGACGACCCCACACCAGAGCAGTTGGATATTCCTGAGGGAAGCTGCAGCCCATGGAGAGCCCATACTGAAGGAGAAGAAAGATGTGGGAGGAACGGAGCGGCAGAGAGAAACCACTACATACCGACCATAACCACCCGCCTTGCACTACTCATTGTTTCGCTGAAAGGACAGAGTGTATCTGCAGTGGTATCAAGGGCAGGAGGAGAGGAGTCTGAAGTGAAAGAGTGAACCTGAGCATGGGAAAGGGGGAAGGAAAGGTATTGCTTTAATTCTTGTCTTTTTGTTTCTCACTACCTGATTCAGTAATTAAATATTTATTTTCATTGGCAATAAATTCATTTTCCCCAGCTTGAGTTTGTTTTGCCTGCAGCAGTAATTGGTAAGTGATGGCCCTGTTTTTTTCTTGTCCCATGAGCTTTCTAATTTCTGTTCTTCCTGTTTGCTCCCCCTCCATCCTGCTGAGGAGGTGTGTGAGTGAGTGGCTGGGTGGGAGTTTGGTTGTTAGTGGTGCCTATCCCACCACGTATGGTTATTGCACTGGAATTAGCCTAAGAGACCCAAGCAATTATTTTTTTTTCTGTGAGCCAGAGTTAGTGTTTCAACTTCCAAACATAGGGATTATTTCTGAGGATGCCTAATTCAGCAGGAAAGATCCTGCAAAAAAAGTGAGTGCTTTAGGTCTGTTGTAGCAAATTCTTAAGGATAGTAACTATTCTTTAAGAAAAACATCAACCCAAGAAAAAGAGTACTATAAGATCTCTCACTTCTTTTGCTTTTAAAAAGTGTCGAAAAGAAGGCAATACCAAAATAACAGATGGCGTAGAAAGGAACAAGAAAGCAGGAAAAAAGAGATATAGAAAAAGGAATGAACTAACATGAACGTGGAAAGGAGGGAACTTGTTACTGTAGCCTCTGGATTTGCAAAGCAAGGGTAATGCTGCATTGAAGGAATGGAAGTTTTTCCAAACCAGGCAGGAAAAGGAAGATATTTCCTTAGTTAAAACTGTCCAAAAATGCTTTTAGGGCCAAATGCGGGCCAAGGGTAATAATGGCTTTATGTGGTCCTGTGTGAACACAATGAGGGAAGAGGAGAAACTTATCCTTTAGGCTGGTGTTGGCATAGGAACATACACATATAAACTGTCCATGGAAAAATTTAACAGCTGTGATGTGTAACCATGAAAGTAATTCAGTGGCAGATGGGGCTTCTGGTGGGAGCCGTGGGGAGAAATAGCATTCACTGCTCTGAGGGTCAAGCTCATAGAATCATAAAATCATAGAATATCTCAAGTTGAAGGGACCCATGTGGATCATTGCGTCCAACTCCGTGCTTCTCTCAGGACTACCTGAAACTAAACCATACAACTAAGAGGTTGCCTAGACACTCCTTGAACTCTGAGTCTCCTGATGGAAAAAGATCCTTTAACATGGCAGTAGCAACAGGATGGATGCACCAGCAAGCTCTTTCCTCCTGCAGCCTCCCAATCTAGATGATAAGGTAGCAGCTTTGAGCCCAGGCCTGCGCTCCAGAGCCCAGACTGCATATGCAGAGATAAAAAACATTAAAAAAAACCAGCAAATTTAAATCGTTAGCAAAGCTTGGCAAGTATCCCTTGAATGTTGACATTACAGCTCTCCAAACCAGTGCTTATTAAGGGCCCGGTTCCTCACTGTTAAGTAGGAAAGCATTTAGCACCTGACAAAGGAATGAGGTATGTAGGAAGACAGCGATGTTTGACCGTCTCTGTAACTGCTTGGATAGGCCATAAGGACAAGAGGGAATGTGGCTGTATCAGATCATTAAAACAGTCAAAACTGCTATAGCCATAAAAGCAGTTCTAGAGACAGTCTACAGAGAGGCTCCACAGCACATTAATTTGCAATGACTTGGAAGTTCCCTTTGTTGCTACTGAAATCAAGAAAATGTTGTTCTTCCAGGATTTTCACTCATTCAGAGACACTAACAAAGTGAAAAAGAAAATTTCCTGTCAACGTCAAGACAGATTACACAAGATTACACAAGAATGTCAAACACTGTGAGATTATCAGCAATGCAGGATCTCCTCCTCTAACATATGGATTGCATGATTTCCCCCAGGCAGGAGGAACACGAAGCTGCTGATCATAAAGCTGTATGAAAACACCGTATGATAGTCTCTGCAGCAGTCTCTGGTTTCATACTGGTTGGGACATTGTTGACTTCAGTAGTAACTTCATTGATGGAGAAGAGAAAACAGTTGATTCCCACCCCCCCATGCACATAATTGTTTATTAGATGGTTGGTATTAGAAACGAAGTGTTTAAAGTTATAGTATTCACCACTGAATTCTGGAGCGCGACATAAGTTGTTAACAATAATCTACTGAGATCTTTGTTGTAGAGAGGGGTGTTTTTTCTTTAAATTGACCTTTTAATGCATACCAGTGGGTGTCCATTTCTGAAACATTCTTATGATTGTGAATATTAACTAATACTGACACTGTCTATAAAAGAAACGGATCAAAAGCAGAAAAGCACAGACAAAACTGTCTGTGACTGCCAGCAGAGGAATCTTAGAGCAATGGTATGGACTCAGCAGGTTCTGAAGAGCAGCCTGCTCATGGGACGTCCAACCCTAACTCAGCATCAAAAACAAATGATGGCAAGACCAGAACTCCTGCAATTCTACTGTACCCCAAAACCATGAGCAGCTTTCAAAAGTACCTGTTATCCACAGCCGAAAACTTGCAAGAACCACAGTGCCTGCCTCACGACAGTGAAGTTGCAATCTCACTTGATCATTTTAGTACTAGTCATTTTGTACCACGAGAGCTCAGCATCCATAATTTTACCTGGTGTGATTGCAGCACGGTCCTACAATTGCTCAAAGTGAAGTTTTCTTTTGTAATCATACTAATGAAAAAAAGAAAAAAAGTGTTTCTGTTAGGCTTGGGTACTTGCTGATGTAGAAATAATTGCATGTTAAGAGCATCTTAAGTAGCAATGAGGAATGAACTAACTACATCTCCCTTTTTCTCTCCAAAATAAACATATCTGACTAAAATGGAGCACATTCTTGGTGGCTGCAGTGATTTCTGTTTGAGTTCTGTTTGGATCCACCAACGTAGAACTTGTTGCAAGCGTTGGCTATATGTTGGCAGAGAATAAATATTTGAGGCTCCAGAGGCACTCCCGCAACAGTTACAGTAGCACATACAGAGGCCATTAAATTACTTTAACGTGCCTGTAAATTAATATTGAATTTTTACAAATGGCCAGAGCTGATGTAACAACACAATTACTGTAACAGTGATACACAGAAGGTGCCTGTACTGGAGAGTGAACCAGTCACGAATCCTTCAGGATGTTTGCCAGAGGTCTGTAAATGCACTTTGATTTCCAGAGGCAACTTATTTTGGCAGTTCTTTAAACCAGAATCCTCTGAATCCTTCATCTTTCCCTTTGCACACCAAACAACACTGCCTCATGGACCAAATTTTCTTGTGGCTGAAATGATGACAGCAAGTGCTCCCATGAAGCTGCATTGGCAGGTCTCTTAAGTGGAACAGAAATAAAAACTTGATATGTTTTATTGCACTGGAGTGAAAGTTTCAATCCCTAAAACATTTCTGAACTCAAAACTGCAATTGGTGAAGCCAGAGAGTTGCTGAAATGGTTTAATAAAAATGCAGGGTTTTAGTTAGTTGGGAGAGGAGAAGAGCGAGAAGGCGGCAGCAAAAAGCCTGACTTCTGGTTTAAAGGAGAAACATAGCTCTAACTATAGCTAAAAGGAACAAAACTAGACCCCAGAAGAGAAGGGGAAGTAAGACTTTCTGAAGTCCATCCCCAAGTCTCAGCTAAAAGATTCAGGTAAGCACCAAGCAAGTGCCAGGAGCTCATTGCATGAGATCTCCAAGGAGCAGGGAAGAGCAGAGGGCTGCGCTGCTGCCGGAGAGAGCACGTGGCAACAATTCAGTTAAAAGTAGCTCAGAGAAGTGAAGAAGGGGCAAAACAAAGGTAAGGGAGTAGGAAAAAAGATGAGACAAACTCGCTTCATTAAAGTCGCATGACATTTGCAAGTGACACTGAAAGACACAAGAGTTTGGTATTGCAGGTCTCCATCCTCTACATAGGTCACAATTAGTCTTATCAAATACATTGCCATAATGGGTGTTTCTGTGGCAAAACTCGGAGATTTACATTTTATCTTGCTAAAAATAACAGCTTCTAAGCAAAGGTCATAATCTCAGCAGAGCTTACCTAAGTCAGGACAGAGCTCAGCCATGCTGTAATGCAGGTGAGGAAGAAGCTACCCCTAGAGTGAGCAAGCTGATGTAGGGTAGGTCTCTCTCCTGGTAGTAAAACTGCTTACTTAACCTTAGAGATTGACCTCTGACTGCTTCAGAAGCCTAATACCAATTTAGCCTGTTTATACTACTCCAGACCTTTGCATCGTCAGGGAGCTGCTCCTCCCTGGCCTCAGTCAGCTCCTCAGTGCTGAGAGATTACCCTCCTCTGTGGGACAGCAAAATGACAGACACATCAAATGGACTGGTCGTGCAAATTGCAGGTCGCATCACCCAGATTCTTCTGGTGAAAAATACAGGGCACGTTATATTGGAGCTGGGAGGAGGCAAAACAGTGTCTTTGTTTCAACTACAGAATCTGGAAAGTCTTGGTCAGCAGATTTGTTTCAAGGGATTGGCAGCCTGCTAAGAAGTTAATCTGCCTCTTTTGATTTCGATTTAAAAGGCTGCCTCTTGAGAGTGATATGACCAATTGTCCAGAAAGAAAATGACATTGCGACCGAATTTCCACCTCCCTCGCCCTCTGCCACCCCCATTCCCAGGACTCCCTCACCACCTGAACTTTCCTTCTTCTCTACGGGTCTGTCCATCTGACACCACGCAGTGTAACTGTCTGTGTCCGTCCCACCTGGGAAAGGCAGGTTATCCTGCAGGATAATCTACTGGGGAGCACCACTTCTACTATCAGCAGTGTCTGGATGTCCAGAGGGCAAAACTCTTAGTCTGGACCTGCAGGTCTGAAGCATCGTCCCCCACGAGAGTTCACCTCCATCATGCCTCACAGCAGCCGCACCTGCATGGCCTGGCAGGTGCCTCTGCTGTTCAAGCAGAGTAAGGGAAAGGGCAAAAAAAGGCCATAGACTTAGTTTATTTGAGGGCAATGGTTAATTCATGAATTGTATGCAAGTGTAATTATAGTTAATACTAGTACCAAAGCCTTGTAATGGGTTTGTTTGCTAGAGAGATCTGTAAACCAACTGCACTCCAAACTGGAGGCTTCTCTTTGCTTACCCTGCACAAAAAAATAGTGTCTTTCAATAGAAAAAGGCAAAACCAGTGTCTGAAAGATAACTGTGTTTTTCTTTTTCTACGCTTGTACTTCTGGAACACAATATACGGATATTTCAATTACCTGATATAATGACATCCCTGCAAACCAAAAAACAGGATTCCCTCCCCCAGTATCTGGATAGCAATATACAAATATTTACAAGAGAAAATTAGGCATGGAAAGAGAAATAAAGTAGTCTTGATTACCCAAGTCATTTTCTTTCTAACACATCAGATTTTTAAAAGAAACTACACTTTCCTTTGAGTATTGAGGTTTTAACTTCAGTTCTTAGGATATTTCATATACAATAAGGTTACTCCTGCTCTGCTTCTACAGTTTGCTCCTGTACAGTAGCTGTAGAATTTCCCTATCAAATTATTTTTGTTTGTAATATTCACCTTGAAAACAAACACAGAAAAAGTATGAAAGCTTGTCATAAATATATCACAGTACTGAAAATGAGAATAACTACATGTTTTATATAGCTTCTTAACAAGAACATTAGGTCTGAGTCCAAAAGTCTTGGCTTTAACAAAAAGGATTTCAAATAGAACAAGTATATATAGAAAAAGAATCCTATTTTCTTGTTAAAAAAGGGAAGTGTGCTTCCTTAAACAAAAGAACATGTGATTTCCTGGACACAGACCCAAGTTATAGTGGGGAGAGCTCAGAAAGCTCCAAATTAAGTATCACATTCATTAAGGATGATTTAAGAAGTTGATTGGAAGAGGTTCAATCAGCCCATTTACTCTGGTAATTCTAGAAACGTCAGTGTAAAAAAACCCTACTTTTTTTTGCTTTCCGCTATACAGTGTCACACAATCACATGACTGAAAACATGCTGCCTGCAGAAACGGTAGACAGCGATCACGGACGACTTGGTTGTATTATGTCAACACTGATTGCCTTGTCCAACAAGAGGTTCAACGTCCTTCGGATAGTGAGGTGCAGTCCTTAGCGGTTGTTTCACATATGTGAGCTTCGTCTGCTTCTAGTGCCCAGGGATACATGAAGTCTTGGCTCTCTTGCTTTATAATGTTCATTGAAGTCCAATCTAAAGCTAAGAAACCGAAGGCTTTCATCAGAACTGCTTGTCAGCAGTTTTATCTTCAAACAGGAGGCCTCACCTTGTTTCCATATTACATGTAGGATGCAGGCCAGGCCAGCGTTAGAACACTGCTTGCTTCAAAAATACTTATCTAACGTAGGTTACAAAACAGCAAGTAGAACCCAGCACAGCAGAGCGTCTGCCCAAGTAGGGCAGTCAGTGCTGCGGACCCAACCAACTTGTACCAATTTAAGAGCAAAACCCAACTACACTTAGTTATTGCTAACAGCTCTTAAAAAATTTGGCCCAACTTTTCCCAGGGAGTGAGAAGTGCAATATTTTGACCCAGGTGGCAAATTTTTCACAGATTTAAAGTCCTCATGTCAAAGTCTAGGATCGCTACAGCCTCCAACGATGGTCATCAGTATTTTTTATCTGTGGACGCTGTTCTCTTTTCCGTGAGACCTGAACGTGAAGCACTGAGCTCCTTTTGACAGTGCAGCAGTTTATTCAGCAAGGCTATAGTTTAGCCAGGTAGAAACTGGAGTTCTCTAATGATAGAAAAGGCTACAATATAATTAAAAATACATGGCTGTTACGAGCCCCAACCTTATCTTAGAAAGCCACTGTACATAAATAGCACACGTTAGTACAGAAATTACACTTCGTCTGCACTTTGAATCAGAATTCATAACCCGTATCAAAACACGAAGAGATCCCGGACCATGAGGCCAGAGCTGAAAATGTGTCATTTGCAATTCTCCGCTGTCCTCTAAAGGCTGATTCGGGAATTTCAGCCTGGGAGTTTGAGCAGCAAATTGCTTCTGCTCCATGTCCATGTACTGGATAGAGCACAGGCCAGCGGGTTGAAGAAAAGTGGGAGGTTTATGCAGAGCTTCAGCTGGAGCTCTAAAAGCCGCTACAAGGGACCGTGTCTGACCAGAGTCATGGAGACACCACAGCTGTGGGGTGTGTGATGCTGCTCTGGCGGCATCCCTGTGTCTGGCAAGGGATGGGATCAGCAGGATTTTTATTATTCTGCATCCTGATACATCCAGTTCACGCTGCTGCTGAGGCCTGGCGGTCCCTCAGCGTGTCCAGGAGCCTGCTGCAAATAGTAACGCGCATCCAAATCAGCTTTGCCACGATGAACTTAAAAATTTGATCTTGTTTAGTGCCTACCTATGCCTTTATAAGGTGCTCTTGAGGAGTTCTTTATTTATAACAGAAAAAGGTCAAGCCTTAATATAAGCCTACAATTACATAATTGCCCATTAAGAAACCCTATAGTTTAAGTCAAAAGCGCCTGTAAACTTCTTCTACGCAGCTGTTCCTTCTGAGTCATTTACAGTATTGCCCTTTAATGGTCTTAATTAAGGAAATGGTAACATTTATTTTTGTCTTATGCTTCCTGGCTACCATCCAATTTCTCTTTTTTGTAATTATGTCCTATTCTGTTATTAATGTGTGGTTTGCTCTTTTGGTTTGCAGGAGCTTCGATTTATTTTAATTTCCAAAACTTTTTGTCTGTGAAATACTGGAATCTGTGTCCATGCTCTAACTCTAGGATAAGTTTGGATCTGGCAGGTACCATTCTTCTGCTGCTTCACGTCTCACAGCCGCCCTGCCACTTTTCTCTTAGACGATGGGTTATCTTGCTGGTAAAGGTGTCTCTTCACGGTGCCAAACCTGTTTTTCGCTTGTTTCTTCGGTGTTTTGGAAGATGCATATCTGCTTCTTTTGCCCACAGGGGCTTATAGCGTAGATCTGATGAACTAATTGCTCGTGTGGGCAATAAGGTAACATGGCTGATGGAAATACAAGACGTAGAAAAGAAATATAAAAGTATGTTGCTTGTAAAGCCTGTACCATATAATGCTGGAGTACAAGGGCAATCTGAGTGCGGGGGTCTTCAGCGTCTGAATGCTGTTAGGAGCATGCCCTGGGCAATTCAGAGGGGGTGTTTTTATGTCCCCTTTTTTTACGGCTTTCTAAAGGATCCACCTTCCTTGCAACTCTTGAATAACTTCATCTGTCAAGAACTGCATTTATAACATCCTTTTAAACACTCCTTCCTAAATGTATGAAGGGAGAAATGAGGCTGGTGGGAAGGAAAACAAGGTGAAAGGGAAGTCGTGATACCACTTATTTTCAGACTGTATCTGTCTTCTTGGAGAAGAGAAGGCTCCAGCAAGACCTTATAGCAGCCTTCCAGTACCTAAAGGGGGCCTACAGGAAAGCTGGGGAGAGACTCTTTATCAGGGAGCGGAGCGATAGGATGAGGGGTAACTGTTTCAAACTGAAAGACAGGAGATTTAGATTAGATATTAGGAAGAAATTCTTCTAATGGGAGTGGTAAGACAGTGGAACTGGTTGCCTAGAGAAGCTGTGGATGCCCCATCCCTGGAAGTGTTCAAGGCCAGGCTGGATGGGGCTTTGGGCAGCCTGGTCCAGTGAAAGATGTCCCTGCCCATGGCAGGGGGGTTGGGCTAGATGAACTTTGAAGGTCCCTTCCAACCCAAACCTTTCTGTGATTCTATGCTTCTATGATCTCTCAGTCTTTGTTTAAAACAAGAATGATGAGATGTTTAGGCAGTAAAGTCACTACATGTTTCCTCTTCAATTGTTTCGGGAAACGCTGATCTCCGGTGGTTCTTGCAGCTCGGTGGCAAATGGCCCTTGCAGAAGGGCAGTGCTTGGATCGTCTGCAGTGCTTATGAAACCCATTTTCTGTAGCACCTAATGCCCCGTCTGCCACTTTGGAGAGAAAGAGCGTTGGCTCATCCATTCCGTTGTAGCTGCGAAATCTGTATCCTGTCTTTTTCCTTATCACATAAAATGACATAACAATTATATTCATAGCGCTCTACTGACACGTTTATTAATTATGTGCATATATTATGTGCATACATATATATGTACACAAAGACTATAAATTTATACTGTGTTAATCTCCTTTACAGGGTAATAAACAAAATATTTCAGTTTATTTATGGATGTTTTAATAACCTGGATCACAGCTGTCAAAAAGATACTCTGTTTTTCTCTTAAACTTCAGCTGTGTTAATAAAGTCACAATGAGTGGGAATTCTCCTGTTTTTCTCATTTATCAAATATTATTTTCACCCCACGTTTTGTACTCTCTTTATGTTTTCTGCTCTCCACTAAGTAGTGGAATTTTACCTCTATCCATCTGATAGTTAAATTGCTCGTTTTCTAGAGAATTTTATTTTCTTCATTTTCTGCCCGTTGTAATATGCTCTAATTCTTATTGTTACAGACCAGATTGTTAAAGGAAAGTTCCCATTTGCCTTTTTAATCGCTGTGGTAAGCCTGTCTGTAATTTCCCTCTGTTTCTTTACGCCCTTCAGCACCGTTCATTAGAAACAAGAGGTAAAACTCAGCACAAATACCCTCTTTTCAAGACTGAATGCAGTGCCTTGTTAGAAAGCAGAGCAGAAGACTGTGTTCATTGCCTCACTCTTGGCAATTTTTGGTAAAACTTTAAAGGGCCATGAAGTGGCCTTGACTAGTTTTGGGAACGTTCCCATGGTAGATACGAGAGGGATCCTAGATGCCTAACTACCTTGTTCCTGTGGCATGTATCTCAAAAGCAAATAATTGGTTTTAATTCTACTTGGCATCGGAAAATTTCATACACGGGATAATCACCTTGCGACAGCTTTTTCCTATGTTACGTTTTAATGTTCAGACTGGTGGTAATAATCACTCCAACTGCGTTTTCCATACTTTAACGTTTAGCTAACTTAATTGCTGTTCTGATGACTTCTGGAAGAAAACATTTAACAGAATTTGTTCCACAAAAACCTAAAGTAAATTAACTGTGCAGTGACAGAAATTTCACCTCCTACACTCCTTGGATTATTTTTTTAAAATGTTTTTCTTTCTCTAGTCTTTCCTGAGCGTCTCTTCAGTCACCACTTGCTGTCTTTCAGGATCCCTGCTCTCTTTTTGTCTGCTCATCTCCCCTTTTGTGAGCGATTATCCATCATCTCAGTTTCTTTAACTTTCCTGACCTCTGGATTCTCTCCGTCACTGTACATACACCTCTGCTGGTCTCTGTCCTTTCACTTGCACTCGAGTCTCTGTTTCCATTTGTGTGGAGCTCAGGTTTTGGCCCAAGGATTTTATGAGAGAACATTCAACACTGGGTAGTTAAAATGCATTAGTAAAAAGCTAACTTTGGAATAAAAAGAAAGAAAACAAATACTATCGAGGGCACCTTTGCTGCTCCTCTGGTGAAACAGAGTAAGTATCAAGTTAATCCTCACAAGTAATTCTGATGCCTTAAAGACTGCATTGCTCCAAGCTAACATAAAGTAGTTAAAACACTATGTCAGGGAGCCTGGCTTAATATTTTAGAGAGATGGAGTGGCTCATATTTTACATTTGTAGTATTCCCTCTCAACATAAAACTAACATACGTTCATTATATTTTAAAATCGCAGTTCACCAAGCCCTCAGAGTGACAAATGACTAGTTAAATCAATGGCTGCAGACATTTTGCACTCTGAACTACTACAGACAGAAAGAGAATATCTTATTTTGGCTGCCTATTGTAATTTTGGTTTGTTAAATCCTGAAGAACAGGTGAGGGTTACAAAGCCCTTCTAGAAACCATACAAAATTATTTCCTCCGACTTCTGAAACAGCAAGTTCATATATTTGTCCCTGCTCTACCTACAGATGTTTGCACATCCCTTTCAGCTCTCCCAACTCGTTTTTCCTCTCTCCAATCAGCAGAATCTCATTAGAAGTTGAAGCGATATTTTAGGTTCCGAGCAGCCAAAAGATGATTTTCAAAACGAATTAGGCTCTTCTGAGAAGTCTCTGAGCAACTTTATGGGTGTGTGAAATACGCTCCATCCTTTCTGAGGCTGCTCGTTCAGGTGAAAATTGAAATGAGTACAAATGTGTGTACAGCCACAGCTGGTTTCTAAGGTCAGCATTAGGAAACATGCGTGAAATTTCACAGAGGACTCCAATCTTTTAAGTCTAGAAGTTTTTAAATAAGCTTCAATTTTCTGTCCGGATATCTCTCTTTTTTTTTCAATCCTTCATTAACTTTCAGCTCTTACTGTGTTTAAAAATTTACATGTGCCCTTAAAATATTTATTAGATGTGGCATACTAGAAGCTACAGTTTTCACGCTGACCAAAGGTAATGGGCTATTCCTGATAGAAATGCTATTTTGAAGGGTTGAAAAAAATTGTCCAAAAATTGTACATCTTACATGAGAGAAGGAAGACAGAATCCTTCCACAACTAATTTTAACAAAATAAATTGTGTAGATTAGGGTTTTTTATAAACAAAAATATCCTCCTATGAAGAGTTGAGAGACCTTGGCATTTGCTCACTGCGTTTGGTGTAAAAGAAGAAAATCCACAGGGCCTTAAGTGAAAAACAGAATCACTACAACAAAACCAAATTATGATTATATTCTGTCCTTGATCTCCTACCCTAAACCTATAACTAATTCACTGAAAAACACGTTCTGTCATGGGCTTCTGCATTTCCTAGTGGATGGTTCTAAGATATTAAATTGCATCATACTGGACCCTGAGGCAGACGAGCTGTTGTAATTTACAGTGGGAGATTAAATTTTCAGGGCCTGTTTTAACTTTTTCTTCTTCAGAGCTCATATCGGTTAAGATATAATTTCCGTGTCAGTTACCATGAGAAATTTCCCTTGTAGTTTAAAAGAATAAGACATAAATACTTTCCAGTTCTGTTCCCTTAAAGGCATTTATGATGGTGGTGGCACCGCGTGGATAGCCCTTCACCCCAGCAGAGTTTTGCGTATTGTATGACATCCTAAGGTGGGTGATAATTTTATCCTCAGTTTCTGCATTTCTGCTTTTTACTGCATTTTCTCTGAAATTTCTTTAGTCCTTGGCAACTCTGAAAAGGAGGAGGTTGAGCATGCAGGGTCAATGAGGGGCGGCTCCGGAATAGGATGCAGACAGCAGGAGGAGCTGGGCCTGTTTCAGCCTGGAGACGTGACTGCTCGGGTCCCTCAAGCTGTATTTCTGTTTTCAGGCACTGTAGCTCCAACAGAAGAACATTGAAATCACCAGCCAGATATATACCTGCAATATATATATATACCAGATATATCACCTGCAATATATACCTTACAAAATAAAAAATAGCCCTGAAAGAGTAAATGGGTTGTTTATAATGATAATCTTTAACATTGATTACAGTAGATAAGCAGTTCAGTGGTAAAAAAATGAAATAAAAAATAGAGTAAAAAGGTAAAACTCCTATGTTGCTCTTTAGAAATGTACCTGAGCGGTGCTGCTGCCACCCACCGAGAGGTAAGCCACTCATGCAGTCCCAGCAGAAGGAGGTTGTCAACTTTTACACCAAGTACGCACACTTATGTAGAATTCAATATTGATCTCCAGGCACAAATGGAATGTAAGATTATCCCTCTCTCGCTTTTGTTAGGAATTGCTGAATCCCAGCAGCCTGACAGAGGCGAAGCTGCCACAGCTCCACGGCCCCAGGTCCAACCAGTAGGAGGTCTGAGGATGCATCCCCCACAGGCACACGCACAGGAAGCACACGCACACACCACCGATGTGTATATACACGGCTGGACACACAGGACAACACAGACAGACACACAGAGCGCTCACGTGAACACAGGCAGCACCAACGGCCTCATCCTGCTCCCCTCTCTCGCGGAGCAGGATGGAGGTCCATTAGTGGGAGATAGAGATATATTCTATATTAGTGGGAGATATCTTCCACTAATATATAAAAATAACTGGGTTTTATATACATACAAGTAGAATGTTGTTTTGCACCAGGAGGTCAGTGAGAGAGAGAGAGGGAGGATGCAGGGTTCTTTCTGGATCTCAATAAAAGGTCTGGCAACAAATGGCTTAACAAAAGGGCTGTTTTAATGCGGCAGAATACAAGCAAGAACATGAATAGGATAAAAAGAGGAATACAGGTAGCAAGCAAAACTTATGCCCTGTCAGATGCTGGGCGCCCCACATTTGCGCGGCACTGGACAGAGCCTTCATGGATTTTCCCATGGTGCACTGTGCAGGTCTCATCCGTGGAGGGTTTCCTTCTTCCCACGCCCTGGCGCGCAGGACGGGCTGGCACGGGGAGCTCCTCAGGTTCCCACACAGCGGCTGCTCGCACTGACATTCAGGATGCTCAAGTGCCAGGTACTCAACAGGGCAGAGACGTCTGTTCAACATCACCACTTCCTTGAATACACCACCACCGGCAAGGCTCGCAGTCCAAACGCGGATGTCTCCAGTAGCTGGGCTGACAGAGTCCAGCAGCAGCTGACCCCTGGACCCTCTCGCCTCCATATACATCCTCTTGCTGCCGTGTTTGCAGTTGCTGGCACCACAGGCACACCTCCCACCGGCAATCCCACTCCAGTCGCACCCCATCAGACCCCCATCGCACACACTCAGGAGAAGCGGTTTATATAAGGAGACAGGACAGGCTGCGCTGCACTGATCAGGTAAAGGGCAAGGCTAGAAAAACACACAACCAGCCCTTTTTATCTGCTTACCCCACTACTTTCCCCACATTTTCTCCTTCCAAAACCATCTTTGGGCCAACCTGGTTAAATTTGTGCTGAAGAAGAGAAAAGGGCGAGTTGGTTTTCCTAGCATTCTGGGTTGGATGGCCGCTCCACGCAGCAAAGCATTTCCAGTGGCAGCATCCTGGAGCGCAGTTCGCTGTGGGCAGCACTGTGAGCATTTCTGTTGTGAGAGCTTTATAAAAATCAGTCTCCTCCTTCATATCGATGAAGATTGTTTCACAAAAGCCATGCTTTGTGTTGCAGAGAAGCAGCGCTGGGTAATGCTGACAGCGTCCCAAAGAGGGAAGGCCCAGCTGCAGGTGAAGGCAAAGCAAAAATCAGCAAAAGGAGAAAAAAAATGGCTGAAATTGCCATAAAAATAAAAGATGACATAGCTAACTCCCATCCACTTCCAGGGGATCTTCCAGCAGACCTGGTCCAGTTACTCCATGGCAGGCATTCAGAACCTTCCCCATGGCCTGGTGGTCAGAGGGGGTCCGAGAGTGGCGATGGCTCTTCCCCAGGTACAGGCGCGGGTAAAGCAATCTCTGAGAAAGAGAGAAGAATGGATGCCATTGCCAAAGAAACTGAAGATCTCAGGAACTGTTCCCACCCTCTTCCAGGGGATTTTCCTGCAGAGCTAATTGGGTTATTCTGTGCCTTGCCTTTTCAGTATTCACAGATGCATCAAGTCTCAATGTTCTGCTCTTGCCTGAGCAGAAAATTCCTCTGAAACTTGTCCTCTAGTTCTGACGCTGATGCAGCACCTCTGGCCTGGGGATTGTCTAATGACACACGGGATCACATAACATGTCTCTCAAGGCAATGGCCAAAAGAGTGCCCACGCGGCTAAATTTTTTTTCCCCAACAGTTTCAGCTGGAGGAGAGCTTTTGGTCAAAATACAATCACATAAGCTTTGAAGTTCTTTCAGACTTTAAAAGAAAGCCATCACACCCACAAACACAGAGTCCTCCTGCCTATGGACTGACCTGCGATTTTGTGATGCCAAGCTCGGCATCCTTCAGTTTTCCTTTGGTACACAGAACATCGCTGGCTTCGGGATGCATATTTTCTTACAGCTGAAATGCTGCCTGCAAGTACTCCCATGAGGGCAGCTGCACCGGCAGGTCTTTTAAGGTCACAGGGTTAAAAGCTTTGCATGTTTTATTTTAAAAAGGCAAGGACTCCAAGGCCTGCACAGTAACAGGAATCCCGGTGTCCGGAGAGCAAACCTGCTAGTCCAGGGAGCATCGTCCCCTGTGAGTTTGACCTCTGTCATGGCCTGGCAGGTGCCTCTGCTTCCCAGGGGTTCAAGTGGAGTAAAGGCAAAAAAAGGCCTTTACAGACGTGCTTGATCTGAGGGCAGTTGTTAATTAATGAATTGGCCACAACTCCAAGTATAGATAAGACTAGTACCAAAATCCTGTTACGGGTAGGGATCTGTAAATCAATACACTCCTAACTGGAAGCTTCTCCTTGCTAACTCCGTGGAAAAATCATAACCTTCCAATTACAAAAAGCAAACCACTTGTTTGAAAGATAATTGTGTTTTTATTTTTCTAAGCTTGCACTTGTGGAACATAATAAATGACCTGATAATAATGACAACTTTGCAAAAGAAGAATTCCCCTCTCCCCAACATCTGAACAGCAATATATAAATATTTACAATGAAAAAATAGGGAAGGGAAGAGAATGAAGTCAACATTAGCCAAGTCAGTTTGTTTCTACACATCTGATTTTGAACATCAATTATTTCATTCAATTCAATCTTAACCAACACTTTCCTTTCACAGTACTGAGGCTTTAACTTCATTTTTTAGATCTTATGTGCAACAAATACACTCCTGCTCTGCTTCTATAGTTTTCTCCTGTACAATAGCCATAGAATTTCCCTACTAATTTTTTTTATTTCGGTTTGTTAACTTTGAAAACAACAAAAAAATTAAATATAAGTTTATGTCTCCTGATACAAAGTTTCTCACACAGTCAAACACATCACAACACTGAAAATCAGCATAATGAAACGCTGTGTAGCTTCTTAACAAGGACATCGGGTGTGGGTCCTAGTCTGTTGGCTTTAACAAAAGCTCTCTTCAAATAGAACAAGTACATATAGAAAAAATAACCTTCTTATTTTCTTGTTAAAAAAGGAAATGGTGCTTTCTATAAACAAAAGATGCAATTTCCTTGACACAGATATAAGTTACAGTGGAGAGAGCTCAGAAAGCTTCAAACAAAATTGGCATTTGTTTAAAAGGATGATTTAAGAAGTTGATTGGAAGAGGTTCAATCAGCCCATTTACTCTGGTAATTCTAGAAACGTCAGTGTAAAAAAACCCTACTTTTTTTTGCTTTCCGCTATACAGTGTCACACAATCACATGACTGAAAACATGCTGCCTGCAGAAACGGTAGACAGCGATCACGGACGACTTGGTTGTATTATGTCAACACTGATTGCCTTGTCCAACAAGAGGTTCAACGTCCTTCGGATACCGAGGTGCAGTCCTTAGCGGTTGTTTCACATATGTGAGCTTCGTCTGCTTCTAGTGCCCAAGGATACACGAAGCCTTGGCTCTCTTGCTTTATAATGTTCATTGAAGTCCAATCTAAAGCTAAGAAACCGAAGGCTTTCGTCAGAACTGGTTGTCAGCAGGACCAAGAACTGCTGGACGATTCCCTGAAGGAAAAAGAGACAATAAGATGACATCAGTGGTGTGCTTTGCACAGGGATGCCAGGTGGTGCCCAGGCCTGGCGAGGAGGCAGGGGGAATCCGGGAGAAGGCAAGCACAAGCATTTATACCCAATTGTTAGCAAATGAGTTACGCTAGGTAAACTCTGTAAAAACCCAGAGCTTCATTTTATCTTCAAGTGTCTGCCATGTACTTCACAGTCTCCAGTGTGAACAGCTCGGTCTTTTAAACAGCCCCCTCCTTGCCCTGCTGGCACCCTCTATCTGTCCAAAGGTTCCCAGGCTGCAGGGGACCTGCCGCCACTGCCCTGACCCTCCCAGGGCAGCCCCACCATACCTGGGAGACCATTCAGGACCCAACCCATGCCAACAGGAGACCTCACCTTGTTTCTGTGTCCCATGTACAATGCAGGCCAGACCAGCATTAGAACACTGCTTGCTTGCAACATACTGCTTGCAATATATATCTGACGTAGGTTATACAGCAGCAAGTAGCCCCCAGAACAGCAGAGCATGTGCCAATTAGGGCAGTCAATGCTACAAACCCAATAGCCAGACTCTATGCATTTGAAGTGGTTTTTATGTGGGACTTGCACTTGGTATGCAGGAGGCACGCTTCTGCAGCCCATCTTCCCACTCGTCTCTAACCAAGGGACTGCAGGAGCTCCACAGCATGCAGGAAAGGAAAGGACAGGACTTCGGAGGGATGGGACGACTCACTTGAAGAGTTCATTCCTGATCTCCACTAAATACTAACGGGGACGTGCCCATAACTAGAGCACCCCAGTATTTCCATAGATGACCAAGGCTGGCCAGGGAAGTCCTGCATGGAAAATCCATAGTAGCGCTCAGAAGGAATACAGGCCAAGCAGGCAAAAGCTGCATTGCCAACCTGCAGCAATCCACACAAACTACAATCTATTCACAGCCTATGCTTCTTAAACAATTTGGATCCATTTTTCTCTGGGAAGAAAAACTGCAATATTTGGACCGAGGAGTAAATTCCTCCCAGATATGAAGTCCTCAAATCAGAGCTCAGGATCTCTACAGCCTTCAACAAAAGTCATCAGTATTTTATAACCTGGGTGCCCTATTCTGTTTTCATTCAAAACGTGAACTGAACTCTTTGGACAATGCAGCACTTCATCCAGGGTAGCTATAGCTTGGCAAAGCTATTGGCAATACAGAAATGGATCTGATCCAAACCACCAGAGAGGACTGGGAAGAGCTCTGCACATGCTGTACAGGTGCTAAGTCACAACTGTAACTGCTGTAAAGAACCAAATGTACTCTTACAAGGGAAAATGAATGTTTGAGTAACAATCCAGCAAAACCACTTCAACCTCATTCATTTACCTAGGGAAACAATGCACGCTTACATGTTTAATATTTTTCTAAATGTGTATTTATGGATACTAAAATAAGAAAGAAAGATACAAGAAGTATCAACAGCAAGATAGAAGAAAGCAGGCCCTACAACTTTAAGTCAAACTGAGTGTCAACAACATTAAAAAAATCCTAACTTCAGGCATGCCAGAGGTGATAAATAAGAGAAGTTAAAAGGCACACTACATGACATCAAGAGTATCTCACGTCTCAAAGTCAGGAGATGAGTTGGGATAGGGTTTTGGTTTTCAATTGACCTGTAGTCTAATGCTAAAAGGCTGCTTTGGGACATAGTGCTATGTCCCCTCCCCTTTCATCGCTTTCTGGAATGCTTTTCCTGAAATCTAACAGATGATTTTCCTGGGGAATAAGGGCTTTAGAATGAGATACAACAAATTAAGACAAAGCCAGAATCAAAGAAGATAGCCTGTGCATGTTCCACTGCCCATCTCAGTGCGCTTAAAATCAAGTGTTAAGCCTTTAATATGGACCCTTTCTGCAGTCTTTAATAGCAATGACTTGCAAAGATAGTGACAAGAAATGGAATGCAGAAGGAATTTTTTTTTGTTTTTCCAGATTACACCAGAAGATAGCTATTACTTCCACTACTGGAGGAAGGAGGAGACTTACATAAAAAGACTATTCCTCTTTGTCAGGGGAACATATATAGTCACAAAACATGATGTTTATTGAGGAACTGTGAATATAGACTTTTAAGTAGAGAAGCAAAAAATGAAAACTTAGATGCACAAACTGCACACAAAAATACAGAAGTTACACCTACTCCATATTTGAAATTGATTTCTACATATCAAAGCTCAGCATCCATATTGAAAAAAATTATAATCTAAGGGGCACCTGGTAGAAGTGAGTGAGTATTCGCAGCTGTGAGCACATTTTGGGTATTGAGTCTTGAAATTCTTTCATCCTCTTGCTCTCTTCTTCATCTTCTGCTGCAGTTACACCCCACTTGCCCTACATAGAGACCAAATGAGTTAAGAGGTCAAGCAATGAAAGTTGCTAATTGAGCACCATCTGCCTGGCTAAACCACCATGTTCATATAAACGAACAATTGCTATAGAAAGCCAAACATGGAGCCTCTAATATTAAAACTATCAGTCCCCTTGGTGGTTGTAAAGCGCATGAAAGAAATCTGAGGTTAGCAAAGAAGCTGGGTCTCACACCAACACTGCACATCCCACAGACTGACAGTAGGGAGGCAGTCATGGATCAATGGCATTTTTTGCAAAAGGGTTCAGAATACTAACAGCCTTTTCCATTTTCTTCAACTAAAACAGCCTGAAATTTCTCGTCCTCTAAAGCCCACTGCAGAATCTATTCACCTAGAGGTTTTGGGCAAGACAGAAAAGAAAAACACCATTCAGCACTTTTGTCTGAATTCACTCGCTACTGCTGATGACTTTTACATTTGTCCCAACTACATTTTTCATTTTTGCTGTACCTCTACGTCATACATAAAATCCTCCGTATATCAAAAGGCAAATATATCTGTCTCAATTAATTTTCATGTTTTAGCAATATCCTTACTGTACCTCAAGTTCACGCTGCTTTTTCCTCTCTTCAAATTGCAACCTCAGCTGCAGCTCCTCCAAAGCAGCTCTGTACATTGCATCTTGGGCATTCTGGAGCTCAATGATCTGATCAAAAACAGCTCGAAGCTGGTTGAGAAGTACCTGTGAGACAGTTAAGCAACAAAACAATTAAAGAGTTGTACAGCAAGAGTTTTAAGTTACTACTACTCTTCAGAACATGAGTAAACTAAATCTTTTTACACACAGCTGGAGACACTGTTTTGCAAAGCCCTAAGTCAGTTGTTGCATGATCACACAGCTTCTTAGGACCAAAAGCAACTGTCCCACCCTGTAACAAGTTTTATAATCAGCATCTGTCACAGTGAGTGGGGAATATGTCCAGACCCTACCATAATAAGGTCTTACATCAGAGGAAGAAAAACGACTTTCCCCCTTGCTCCTACAACGTAAGAGAAAATGGTTCCTAACACACAAGCCAAGATCACAAAGCTACAATTTAACGCAAAGGAGAAGACTTACCCTGGAATCACTATCCAGCAAGCACCGAGCTATGATTGTGTCTAGAAAAACTTCATGAGCTGCAATGATGTGATCCAAGTCCTGTGCTTGTTGGACCTTGTTCCAGAGTTCATCCCACGAACATTCAAGCACCTGGAGCAATGATTCAGGATTGGGCTGTTTTGATTTGCTAGATGACAAGCTCTTTGAAATTTAAGACACACAACACATACAGAATATTAAAAGTACTTCATTTTTAAGCAGCTAATTGGGTGGATAGAGTATACCTCAAATGTAATGTAATACTGCATTTGATGAATGAAATGGACCATTTCTGATGCCAGAACGTGACACTGATGCAGCACCCCAGAAAGCTCTGTAAAAAAATCCAAAGAGATGGCATGTTAAAGACCACAAGGACAGGCAAAGCCATCAAATCAGCCTGGTAAATTTTTTCTACAAAATTGAATACTTCATAAAGCAGACACTAATCTTGGATGGTAGCAGCAATATTGGCTGGCAACAGATGAGCAAAGAACACTGCACAATCAACTCCTAGAAAATGTGAGCCAAAGTCTGAGTGTTCAGACAGTGCTGGAAACTTGCTGAGTATCACAGGTAAAAAAGACCCTCTTAATCCCAAGAGACCAAAATACAGTCAATGTCCCATGTGTTCTTTTGGTTGAAAATCTGAGGCCACAGATTTACAGCTGCTTCTGGGGCCTCTCATCTCTCACCATTAGCCTTCAAACCACTGACAGCATATTTTACATTACGTAGCTACACTGAGACCAAAAGAGAGGGTGGTTGTGACAGAGGTAGGGAATTGTGGCTCGTGGTCCAGGCTCAATTCCCTGATCAACCAGAGCCTCAGCTGCTCACTTGTAAGAGAAGGTATCTCTGTTGCAGAAGGATATTATCAAGATTACCATCAACTGCAAAAATTCTCTGGAACGAAGATACTCAGCCTTGTGGAATCAGGCAGAATATCCAGACAGAGCAAGTAATTTCTAAAAAGCTGCCAAAGTAATTTGCCACTGCAGACAAGCTATGAGACTACTACAAAAGGAATGCTACATTTTTGTATCTTGGGATGTTACAGAACTATCCAATGATCTGAATGATATCACAAGCTACTGTCTTCTTCATTTCTTATGCCTTTGCTGGAAGACTATCCCTAATACATTATGTTGCATCTACTTTAAGTCGGATCAATGAAAAAATCCACTCCAGAGTTGGCTAAACAACAGAAATTCCTCAACGTTGGTGAGTTCGATACATCTGTATTTCTTCTTCAAATTACTGATATGAAAAGAGCGAGCTTGACACTACTGTCTAGAATTACTCTTTTAAAGCATTAAAATCCCTGGCTGTTAAGATTTTTTGGGAATTGTGAATAAAGCTATCCTTGAAAGTCAAAGCCACCTCTTTGTGTCTGAAAACCAAAAGACACTGCAGCTGCTTCCTCCTATGAGTTACTGTCTTCCACCTGGTGCGCTGTGACTGGAAGGGCAAGGTACTATTTTGGAAGGAGAGAGAGGAAATAAAAGCAAGTTCTACTGCTTCTTCATAAATCAGTGCTGGGGTGGACTCTCCATGTATTTCCGAAAAAAATTCTACTCGCAGCTTTCAACACAGATATGCCACTGAGCAAGAAAGACTCCTGTCCCTCCAAGCATAAGTCTGTACAGCTCTTTGTAAACATACTCTCCTTTGTCAAGAGGCACAAACTGAGAAATACAACACTCGCCTCCTTCTGTCAACAACAGCTGGAAGAGCTTGGCCAGCATTTTAAATGCCTGTGTTACTTAAAACATAGCCAGACGTAAAGGCGACAAGCAACTGAGCTTTTACTTACAGATGATTGTTCCATGGCGAAGCATAAGAAAGGCCTCCCAAAATAGGATGGGGGTGGGGAAGGGCGGGAGTAGGAAGAAAGAAACCCCAAACTTCCTTCTGAGAACAAAAGAACAAACAAAACCCTCGCAACGGGAGACACCTCCAGCCTGAAGACCCTCAGATGATGAGAATAAAATCTGTTAACTGCACCTTACTCTCAAAGAGAACAGAAAGCAAGAATGCAATAGAGCACTGGGTTTGAGTCAAACAAGCACTTATTTGGGACAGGGAAATGACAGTAAACTAAATCCCATCTCACAGAAACAGAAAGGAAACCTAGTCATCTGGTACAGTTACAGAGATCAGCCTTGTGCACTGCAGCAGACTCTACAAGCGCTTGTCTCCCAGCGACCTTCTGAGGCCAAAGTGTCCACTCTCACCCACCAAACAGTTCCTAATTACAAAACATAAATATATCTTTGTAAATATTACTATGCCACAAAGAAGCGTAACCTTCAATAGCTATTCTTTGCTGAGAGAGATGTAGATAGGTAAAAAAAGTCAACATCGAGCCAGTACAGATGCTCACAAACATGACTATATTCTCAGCTAAGAAGTAGGATCAAAAAGCCCCAGTCCATTAAACATACACTAGGGCCACTAACACCTAAGAGCTTTCCTATTTCTTCTCAAACATCTGTTTCTCTTACCTTAGCCTCCAGTGTTCTTAGCTAAACAAAAACACAGGGATTAAGAGAAGGTAAAACTAGTAAATTCAGCAGCAGGCATGTGTGAGACTTACTACTTCCAGCACGAGAAAGAGGGAGACACAAGGTATAGATAGGAAGGCATCAACAAAGATGAATAAAAGGAGATGGAAGAGTAACGGTCTTTTCCAGAGACAAGAGATGTTTCATTCGCTCACTGCTACAAAAACTCATAACCAAGGATTAAGTAAAACAAGCAGGAGACTTCCATTTCCAATGATGTTATTTTATCTTCATCATCATCATCTACCATTAAACAGTCAGTCAAGAGGAGCAACAAAATATAAAATTCATCTGTCCCAACAGGCTCTTTTTCCTCCCTCTTAATACAGTTTAAAATAAGATGCAGTCATCTAAATCCAGTTTACAAGTATGTCATTCATTTGGGCCTCTCTCACCTGGCATGCTTTTCAGAAGCTTTGCATTGCACATGTGCCCCTTCCATATATCAGTGAGAATATACTCCATTCGCTTCGCTCTCCAAAGGAAATTAAATACTCTTAGATAGTGGCTCATGCACTCACGTGTAAATACCTACAAAACAAACAAAATA
Organism: Dromas ardeola; assembly: GCA_013398915.1. NCBI lineage: Eukaryota > Metazoa > Chordata > Aves > Charadriiformes > Dromadidae > Dromas > Dromas ardeola. The sequence goes on along the minus strand of VYZM01001183.1, from coordinate 44,808 downwards.
TCAGCACAAATTTAACCGACATACCATGTGTTCTGAAGGACCAAGTACCTTTTCACAGTCCGTCTTATATGTCCCATGCAGTTTATTGGTAAATACCGTCAAAACAAAATCCCTGGAAACCCCAGAACTTTTGTGAAGATCCTCCCTCAAGGGATGAACTGAGTTACCTAACATTCAAGTAGGCACAGAGCACTGAAGGAAGTGGAAGAAGGGGCGAACATGACAAAGCCTAAACATTTTCAGTCTGTTCAAACTACATATGTACATGAAAATTCCTTCTGCTCGTCAGACTCACATTTTTATGTCCTGTTTAAAAAAAAAGTTCTTTACAAGTTCTTTCTAGAGGCTAAATGCATTCTGATCAACAGTGCAGCTATTTTCTCAGTAGTTCTAATGAACACTACCTATCAAATTTCATTTAGACAGTACAAACAGGTTCTCCTCAAATACATTCTTCAGCTCCTTGCAAATTAGCAGCCACAGACTAGTAATAATGGAAGAAGAAGAGCGCTCCATTTATTAAGTACTTGCTAAAACCTCTGCTGGAACAAATGAATTACTGATTTTCAGTAATGAATGTTTTAAATGGAGCTTTTCAGCACTCACGGTTAATTTATAAGAATTGAGATTTTGGCTCAACTGTTTATACAGTGGGTGCATCCTAGGATGCCAAAAAAGAGAAGTCCCTCTGATCTTAGACTCCAGAATAAAAAAGGGCTATTTCAATAAAAAAATATTTAGCAATTCAATTCAGTATCTGAGACACTTTCACAGCTGACAGTATATGACATTACCGTTGCTATTGGCCCATCAACATGATAGTCTAAGCTGAAGACATCCCATCCAGTGTCCCCAGGAGATACCTGTATCAAAAAGATATGCCACTTTCAGTGTATAACCAGAGCATAATAGCGCTAAAGAGCAGCTCTTGCTTACTCTGTCATTCTCCACAGCATATGAAAAAACAAGCATCCACATCCATACAGGATACAGGAGCTCCTCATCAAAAGTAGTAGATTAAGCAAAAATGAGCCGAAGTTTGACACAAGGGTGGGATTCATCTCACGCAAACGCTGATATTTGTAATGTCAATATTTTTCCATTGGAGGTAGTAAAGGAAATAAAAGGAAGGAAAAACTTCTTAGGCAGGACTCAGCCTAAGGTATGGACTTATTTCAGATGCTACAGTACATTGGTTAACTCCCACCTCTGGGACTGGAGCTTTCTCATTGACTCAAGTTTCTTACCAGACGTCTCCTTCATGAAACGCACTTTCATTGCTTCACTCTTTTTAACTACTGGCAACAAAGAGACCACCCCCCAGATTCTTGTAAGAGCAACAGCAGTAGGAACTGTTTGCAGAACCTCAAATCAGGGCCACCGGCATCAACTACTGGTAGACTCCAAATAATCAACTATTGTCAATTAAATGGCTCTAAACCCAGGGCTTGAAATACAAATAGACAACAGGCAGGAAATGGGAAAAGAAGAGAAGACTTATTAAATGAGGTTTACACAATTCAAAGTAGACTTCAACGGAAAGGCGGGAGGAAATGTATTTACTACATACGCATATGAAAATTTTCTTTCATATAAATCTCTACATGCATATACACACACAAAAAGGTATGTTTCAGGTTACAGTCACCATGATGCAACAGACCTCCAGAAGTCGAACATCCAATCGTTTGAGAATCTCAGGATTATCAAACTGGGCATTAGTTGCCCTCACCGCAGTTTCAAGGATTCCAGTTAGATTATGCTGATATAAGGTTGTAGCTGGTCGTGCAAGCTCTGGCCTGGTAGTTATGAAACACACATTCATGGTATATTACTGAGATATTCAGCAGAAATTCAGTAGTAACTGCAGCACACAGTGAAACACTTTTCTGACAGACTTTCAAATCCTCTCATATTACTCTTTCAGTCTTAACCACAAAGAAAATCAATGAGCAAAATATTTCAAATGTCTATTCATGGGCAGCTATACACTTCAACATCAGCATGGGGAGTAACTTCATCCTCATTTAATGCCAGTAATTTGAAATTACCAGGATTGCTAGCATAACTATTATGTAATTTGAGTTGCATTCATATCTAAAATGAGACAGATTACATCATTAACACATCAAACCAGTAATTTCATTTCAGTTTTGAGAGACTTACTGATAGCCATCTCACCAGCTTAGAAGTGCTGGCAAAAGCACACAAACCCATACCCTCTACGTAACTTAAACTTTCCAAGGAGTTGCAACATGCAAGTAACAAGCACCTTGCACTGCTCCTCTCCCCCATGATCAGTACTGGAAAGCCCCTCACTACTTCTGTCTTAAATGTGATACTGACTCAACAAATCAACCTTGTCCTGCTTCACACTAAGTTTTGCTTTAAAAAGCATGGTCATATACAATCATCACCAGGCAATGCTGATTTTGATTTACAGACAACTTAATGGAAGCTCTATTACAAAGCCTGCCTTTCTAGACCAACGGAAAACTTTTGTAAAGGACATTTTTGGTAGGCTAAGTTTCATCAGTAGCACCAGTATGTAAAAGCAGTGAGCTTGCAAATACATTTTAAGCACTGAAACTGAAAATTGTATGTGCACCTGAGTGCTTAAAACAGAGGCTGGTGAGGCATCAATTACATTTTTTAAAATGCATTGAGAAGCTTTGACACAATGTTTTGGACCAAACACCTCCAAAATATAGAAGTCTAACATTCACAGTAAAGCTAACTAGTGGCATTGAGAGCAGCAGAACTTTTCTGCTTGAACTTGCTGACAGAAGCAAGAGAAGCACTAACATCCTCGAGGACGTCACAGGGTCAAGTGTAAAGATACCTATATTAATGCAACTTTTCAAGACATCGTGAAATGATACTGTATATACTTCCTACCAAAAAGAAAGAACAAAGTTTAAGCCTCGGGGTCAAAGGAATTAAACAGGAAATAGAATTTTAAAGTTGTTCCATTAAATTTTTGAGTAATAAGATACTGAAAGGGTCCTCTTCCAAAAGCAAAACAGTTTCTGTGCTGATCATGCGCATTTGCAAGCATTACAAATTCAACATAATTACCCTTCCTATTCTCTTACNCTCTTACTTGAGCAAGTCCATTAAATGCCTGATAAAGTCTCCTTGACCAAGCAGTAAGTAGCGCCTCATGGCCTGCATGTGTTCTAGTAAATTGTACTTCTTATTGAGAACATCCAGCAGGTATTTGCTGGTCTCAAAATAAGCTGCATCAATTTTCTCTTGAAATGCATTTTCCAGATCTGTGAACAAATCAGCAGCTAAAAAAAAAAAAAGGAGAGAAAAAAGTTAAAATTAAGAAAGTATTTTTCCAAAATTAAGGCAAACAAGCTT
>VYZM01001183.1:28638-41350 GCA_013398915.1 Dromas ardeola | reverse complement strand
AAAGCAAATCTAAATCAGCCCATACTTCAACAGCATTACGTTCAATCTGTGCCCAGCTTGTACTTTCCAGTAAGAGCTCACATTATTTCATCACTTTTACACAGAAAGTGATGGGTTTTTTGCTTGCTGAAATACTGCAGTTTACAGAATCAAATAATTTGAAGGCGATCTAAAAGCTCAGAGTTAGGGAAAAGCTTTGTTGGGGGGGATCTAAATCAGAAGTCACTTCTAAGGGCCGGAGGGGGGAGAAATCAAAACATCAGTCAGAACATTCAACAGAAAAGAGTTCCTACCTGTAAATCAGAATGAGAGAGGAGGGAATATGCTTGCATTATCTGGGGGACAGCCATCAACCTGATGTTTTCTTCTCCACCTTTAACGCACGGCAATTTGGGGGCAGAAAGTAGGACACTGCCCTTTTAGTAGGAGGCGTATTTCACTCTTCTGTACAACTACAAGCTTATTAAGAAAGGGACTGCAATAAGGCTGTTACAAGATAGCAAGAAGTGTGGCCTTTTCGGGTAACATGAAGCAAAACTCCAAATACTGGACTGCCAACTATTGTGAGATTCAGACCTTCCTCAGCATTAAAGGATACACTCCACTTTCAATGATTTTTAATTACACAGCTATTGCTCTAAAAGTAAAAAATGAAGATCCAGGTACCAAATTAGTGTAGGATTAGTTTCAACCTGTACTGCAGACAGGAAAGATTAAAACTGAGTTTCATGTTGTTCTGATGAGATTCAGCCTCAATTAATAAAATGCTTTTGAATTGTAATAAAGAAGTCACTCTTTAATGAGGGAAACCTCACAATGACTGGTTCAATGATATTCCATGAGGTTTCCAAATTCTCATTCAGCAACCTGTGAAGCTTTTCATAAGACAAGAAGTGCAAGCATATGCAGAGATGTATAAGAGATGACACTGATGTAATACATTGCTGCGCTCAAAATCCCTACACTAGGAGAATACTACTTAGTCAAGTAACATGCATCACACTTAGCAGATGTGAGAATTAATACAGCCTGTAGTAAGGAATCCTCAAAGTGCCCTTTCCAGTCACTGACAGCAAACCAGGAGAGACAGCTCACCAAGGTCGCTGCTCACTCTGGTCAAGGCAGAGACCTGGTGTGATCTGATAAAGCAATTCTTGCATTGGTCAGGTAAGGAAGCACGCAGCAGTGTTCCCACTGCTGGGAAAAAGGGAAAAACATCAGATTGTGCAAATGCATTTATCTCACTGGTACAGGGCAACAGGGCAGTGAGAACATCCAATCAATTCTGACCTTCAAGTAGTCTTTCCCTATCGGCAGATCCTGTCCTTTTAACCGCTATCTTCAAAAGATGGGTTCAATTGTAGCTGCTTGCATGCATTGCGGTACCAGCTATCTGATCTGCCACATGGCTTCACTGCTGGTTTTAGAGGAAGAACTTCCAGAAGGGGAAGAAGAGCTAAAAGAGGAGTTTCACAGACAGAACACAGTAAGTTACAACACCTCAGTGGTCTGTTCCTGCAAGTGTCTTTCCACAAGATGCTGTGAGCCTAATGGGCAAAGCAAAAGTGGGAACAAGCCAACCCAAAAAGAGTTATGAGCGACTGGACACAGAGGTTTGGTCTAGGACTGGCTGGAGGCACAGACAAAGGCAACAGGCAGCAGGCAATTGCCTAGTTTGCCTATGGCAAGCCTACCAAGCCACACATGCTGGTCCTACCTCCACTCAAGCATGGGTGAGCATGTGTAAGGCAGTACCTATGCCTGAAGACACATGAACCAGTCTCAACTTCTTGTTAACCCAAGCAGAAAAAAAGCCGTTCCCCTTGCCTTAGTACTGCTCCTTGCCTTGAGGGAAGTGACCTGGCCACAGCCCTTCATCTCCGAGAAAGGAAAATTCAAGCGTACATGTGTAGCTGTAACACACCATCTGTGCATACATGCACTCCAGCACCGGCAATGCACCATCCCTGTTTAACATTCGAAACTACTGAAAAAGGTTGCTTACATCAACAAACAAGAGGTCTAGGCACAAGTTTTTAAAGCTGTGCAAAATTATTTCAGGACACTGTGAAAGACAGAAATGGGTGAAGAAAGGATCAGGCAAAAAGCACTGACAGACAGGTCCATGAGTTGCTACTGAACGCAGTAGTGTCATTAACTCCTGTTTCAGAAGTTCCCATACTGTGGACAGCTAGATGTTGGAGCTGGGATCACTTTATCTGCCTTCTTTACTGTCCTTCTTCCCCAAACGTCTGCTACAGTCCTGTGTCAGACAAGATGAACAACTTCTGCACTATTCTACATCTCTGACCTCCTGTTTTAATACATGTTCAGACAGTTTTTTTACATCTTGATTACTTCAGCATCAAAAGGAAACCGGGGAAACATGACAGTCAAGGTTCCAAAGCAAATTAAAGAAATAAAAAATACCACTAAACCAATGAAACTTTCAGATTTATACTGAGAAAAAAGCATCCAGAATTCAGGCTGGCATTCTAGCTTTCCATCATCTTACTATAAGTAATTATCTGAAGGAACTCTAAGGATATTGTCAAATGACAAGAACAAGGAGGACAGGATGCATTTCCAAAATCATTGACACAGAACGTTCTTTCTGGACTGAATGGGTAAAATGCCCTAAATACAAATGCAGTTTCATGCAGAATTAAGGCAGTGCAATACTACGAGGTACTTAGGCTACAGACCATAAGCTCAGCACGCCTTCAGCACACTACAGATGTAGTGGATAACATCCATTTCTGAAACTACACTTCTATGTGAAACTGGTATTCTCAGCACTTAAGATAATGTATGTGCTTTGAAGCTCTCATCCCCTACATAATAGGGAACATATATTTGTGCAGATCTTACGTTCAATCAAGGAGAGAGAAACACAAGTGCAAATTAAAAAAAAATATTGGAAAAGCATGGCCATAAACACTGTCTAAAGTGGTGAAAGCAGCGTAGCCAAAGTATGTTTTTGTCTTTTTCAGGAACAGTTGGCAAGATGATGGTTCAAATGCATTTACAGCCCTTATTCACTTAACCCTGACCCCCTCTGCACTTTAAATGCATCTTTGACTAGGCAAGTAGTATGCATGGTACAAAAATCACATTATTAGATGAAATATTCTTGCAGACATGAATGGGATTTTATTATTAGAACACCTTTCATGGAGGTACTCATGCTAAAAGTCCACGCTGTGAAGAGTTAATATAAAAACTAATCCAAGGTTAATTTGGAGGGATAAAAAAGGAAAAACACCAAAAGACAATCCCACAAACCAAGCTTTGAAGTTACATATAATAAAGTCATATTTGAGAACAAGAATAACAGAAAAGATATTATACAAAATGTGAAAAAGTGCAAAGAAGGATGTTCTTAGAAAACTCATTAAAAAAACTTGTTAGAAAACCAAATGTTTAGACAATTCTTCCCTTAGCAAAAGCTGAATATACTAGCAGGCCATCATTATACTTTTAAGAACTATTAAAAACTATTAAATGAGTTATAAAAAGAAGTTGAAGAAGTAAAAGACCACCCTCACCAGAAGAAAGCAAGTTGTCTTTCTCCCTGATGTAATAGCATCCTAAGCATTACCTTACCTTCTTTGCTAAATATTTACACATAAAGACTCCTTGTTTTAGATGTTTATTATTTGCTGTCTTTCATCATAACAATCCTAACTTAATTGGAAAGAGTATCCCACCAAAGAATAAACCCAAATGGTATATAAGTTCTTATTCATTAAAACTGAAATCTCTTCTAAAGAGAAAGAAATAATCTGAAGGAATTCTGATAGTCAAGCTTTGGTTTAAAGTTCAACAGCTGGCAACCCCAGTTTTAAGTAATCTTCAAAAAGAATTTTGCTAACCTTCCACATACTCAATTTTCTTCCGACATATTATACTGGTAGAGCGCATTTACAGAAAGGCTTCTGTTCCGCCTGGTTTTATTGCTCATTCTTTTATTTACAACTAATGGCTTATGTATTGATTTTTAATCACAGAATTAATTCAGTATTATTACGGAATCGTATGATGAAGTATATTTGATGAGAAGTCACGAGCATTAAGTTCTTACTGCAGCACTCAAGAATATCCCTTCTCCCACCCTATCCCTCCCAACAAAAGTCAGCTGAAAGCAGGTTGATCGTGCCTGGTTTCATTCAGAAAACCAGCACATTAACAACCATCCAGCAAACCTATCAAATTAAGAAAAGAAAACTACACATGTGGATCTTCATACATCTTTTGTAAAATGCAAGTATCCATTAAACACCTACATTTTAGGGCAGATGGGACTTTTCTATTCCTTTCCACTCCACTATCCAAAATGTCAGTTTACAGTCTAAACCACATGTTATACAAAGCTCAGTTCAAAGGGAAGAAGTTGACTAACATAGATACTCTACCATCTTTTGAAGATTCTGCAGACTTTGCTACAGCAATCATCTTCGTGGATGGAGTTTGATCGTGACAAACTTGATGCAAGAAGTTTATGGATTTTCCTATTAGGAGGACCTGAACACAAAAGGATTATTCTTAATGTTTTTTAAGTGATTCGCATATAAGGAAAAAAGCAGAAACAGAACAAAGCCACACACAACCACCAGGACAACAGGATATTTTGTCATCTTTCTGTGCTCTTACTTTCACAATCCCAACCACAGCAATCCAGAAATTCAATACAAACATAAAAGGGTTTTAAACACAAACTTCTTTTTCTCTCATGACATCTCCCTAAACAAAGTTTATCAGTTAGAAAATGTAAAGAAGAAACAGTCTTATAGCCTTCCTCAGCAAACAATTTTATTAATGTAGCTATTCTTAAGATGATTTATTGTTAAACTTGGTCTCTATTTTATTAGTGGAAATCTAAACAGCAGTATAGGGCCAACAAATCATCAGAAGTTTAACTTTTGAATTCATACCTTTTTTGATTGCTCCATTGTAATAAAAGAAGGGATCATTGATTTCCTCAAAGTGTATTTGTCATGCCACAACCGATCAGTTTTAACTGTAGGATCTGAAGCTACAAAAAACTGTAGATTGAAATGAGTATTAAAACCAAAAGATGAATGTAAACGTTCTCCCACTGTGTTTCATTTCTGTATTCAGAAAACTGTAAAAATATTTCTGAGTTGTTATTTTAACTAAAAAAGGAAAAAAAAAATTCACAGATAACATGCAGAGTTGTCCTGGCAATTGATATGTAAACTGTATGTTGACCAATATGAACTCTGAAGAAAAAAGTTAAAGAACCGCTCACATAATTTAATCTGCTCTGTATGTTGGGAAACCTTAACTACCTCAGGGTAAAGTGTACTATCTGTAAAACACCCACTATGAAATACAGAAACATATAGCATTTTCCAGCAATTAATTATACAGTTAGGAGATAAAGCTCAGAATATAAGTATAATATGCTTTTATTTTACTGGTTCTATTTTTACTCAAGCCCCTTTGGATTTCCTCCTATTTTATCAGATGCAGAATTGCAGGGGAAAAAAAAAAAAAAACAACCAAAAAAACCCAACAAACCCAAGAAATCCTGCAACTGAACTGGTGATCAAATGCTAAGGTCTCTCAACTCCATGCAAGAGAATACTTTCATTTGTAAGAAACTAAAACTTCAGGACTAGTTTTGTTAAAATGACTTGTGGATGGATTCTGTCCTCATCCTGTCAAACAAGATAACCATTTTTTGGACAAGAACTTTCTTCACTGCCTCCAATACCATTTTCACCAAGAATGGTCAGCTATCTTTGTTCAAAACCTGTGTCTATGGTATGAAAATTGTAGCTTTCAGTATACCACATCCAAAAGTGATTTTCAGTATTAAGAATGCTCTTACACTGCACATGTAAATTTTTAAACAAAGGGTTGAAAGCTAATGACTGATTTAAAAACCAAAAAAGACAACATCTCACATGTCTGAGGTATAGCTGGAAAAAAAGGTAAAGTCTGTTTTACACTTCTAGCCATAAAGGTTCATAGACATTTCACACAAGTCTCTCAATGCTGACCTTAAAGATCAGCTGCGGGTTGATATTTGTACTCATTTTAATTTTGACACAGGTAAACAGTTTCAGAAATCAGATAGCATATTTCACACTCAAGTGAAGTTACTCAGATGTGTCTCAGAAGTGCTCAATTCATTTTAAAAAATGATTTTTTGGCTTCTGGGAACCAAAAAACATGTTACTTTAACAAGACTGTACTGATTGGAGACAGGAAAAAGAGTTAGGAGAACTTAAAAAGGCATGAAAACATTTCTAAGTAGAAAAGGGAGAGTCACTAGAACTTGCTGTTACAGAAGTCAGAACAGAAGTCAGAAACTCTGTAGAGTTTCTAGAGGAACTCTGGAACCATAAACCTCTTCTACCCACTGTGACACACTGAAGTTATTTATGAAGCTGAGGATAACAGTAGGTAGTCTGTAGAGGGGAATATTCTGAACTTTATTGCAAATACAGGCCTTGCAAAGAACTCTGCATACATTACTATGGTTACACTAAGCAAGAAAAGACAGAGATGATTTTGTCTCTCTTCAGAAGCAAGAATCTATCGTTAGTCCACTATTGTGCCTCTACTAAACAGACCCAGGATATGATTTATTGAAGACAATGTACTGCATCATTGCAACCTCTAGACATCACACTGACTGAATCCATGAAGAGAGTCACATTTCATGTTGGTATTGTATACGTTACTTACTCATATGTTATATGTTTCCATCACAGTCTACTTTTCAAATTCTCCTCCAAGCTTCCCACAGATTATACTCCCACAAAGCAAACAAACAGAGATAAAATATTTATTGTATGAGATACATTACCTCATGATATGTATCCTCCAGCTCTCCATCATAAATCCAGCGATAAAGGAAATTCAGTACAGGATGGGATACTAGGCCAAGAATGTGCTGAACCAGAGATCTCATGTAGGGATCTCCTGTTTTAGTATAGGCATGAACTGCTGAGGCTAGTTCACCCCCTTTTCTCCCTGTGAGATCATAGGGGAGAGGAACGGAAATGTATGAAGGAAAAATATACACACCACACTTAAATTCAGCAGCCATTGATTTTAACTAGTCATATTCTAAAATGTAGCAAAAGCACATTTTTTTTTTTAATGTTGACAGGGAATTCCTAGGTTTTAAAGCATGAATCATTAATCTCACTGAAGTATTAAGCACAGTTCTCTGACACCCTATTCTGTCTACTTTATGGTAGCTTGGAGGAGTGCAAATTTCAAGACATCAGTTCACACACAAAGGTTGACTTTACGGTTCTTTTCTTCCTGACCACCCCCACCAGAAGAGCATTAAAGGAGCCTTAGTATGTTTTCCTTCTCCCCTGTACTTGACTCTCTCTCATGTGTTCTGTGTGCATACATACACACAAACACACCTTTCCTGCTTCTTGGTTATAGTTCCCCGCATAATTGCTTTAGGCAGTATATCCTGTCTTCTTGCAACTGAAAACTAAGAGACTGCCAAAAACAAAAAAATTAGATCTAGTACTTGTTTCATTGTTATGCTGCACAGCTTAAAAGTTCCTTGCAGCGCAGGCTGTAGCATTAAAATTCTTCATGACTGTCTTAAAAATAAAGCCCACTTTTTTTCAAAATTGTTACCAATTCCAATAACCAACACAAAACAAATGTTGTACTCTTTCCAAAGGGCCACAATCTCCATTATTTTTCAAAGACAGCAAAGCTGAAGTATCCCTCAAGGAGGAGCATAGCCTACAGGTTGGTTACTGGCCAAAGTTTTGGCCAACTCCGACGCCACTCCTCAGCTCTTTCTTGTGGATTACCAACACGGCCACACACTATTTGCAGATTTGTAAAGTTTCAGTGCTTCACATGAATCTGCAGACAAGTTGCAAATCACTCCTATATGCCATCACATAAAGAGGAACAAGGCAATACTCGTACACAGTGAAGAGACTGAGTCAGAAATTTCACACTGTATTAGTGGGAGTTTTCCAGTGTAGCATTATTGGAAAGATGACTAAAATTGAATAACTGAAAACTACAAAAAATGTGTGCCTAAAATTTGAAGGATTTCTCAAGTACATTCAGGTTTAAAAATAAATAATACAAAAAGTGTAAGTGTATCAAAATAGTCCTATAATTCATCACATTTTTGCTTAAACTAAAAGGGAGAGAATCCTGTGGATTAGCTACTCAAAAATTTCTAAAACATAACAGTAATATTACTGAGATCCACTTTTGGCATGCACAACCACTCAAAGTTACACAGCTTCTCCAGAAATGTTAAATAAATGTTAAACAGACCTTGACAGTGATCAACAAGTGCTGCAAGGGTCTTTAATCTTATTTTAGGATCATACGTCCAGACTAGAAGACGGCGAAGTGTTAAACTGCTCTCAAGTCCCAAATTCACTCCCTGATCATCTTCCAATTGCAACTGATCAAATTAGAAACAGAAAGACATATCAAAGAATAAAAATGGCAAAACTGAGGCATAACTGCTGTTTCATAGTTTTTGCTCTGAAGTTAGCTTTTTACTAATACACTTGAAATACCCAGTATTTTATGTCCTTGCATTGAATCATTGGGCCAAAACCCAGGAGCCACACAAGTGGAAATACAGAATCAAGTGCTGGTGAAAGGACAGAGACAAGCAGAAGTGTAACATGGCAGACAGAGCACAAATGACAAGAAATTTAAAGAAAGCAAGGTGATAGATAGTCACAAAAGGACAGAAGGGCAAAGGAAAAAAGAGCACAGAACCTGAAAGACAGCAAATACTGGCCAGAGAGATGCTCAGAAAAGAGTAAAGAAAAACATCTGAAGGAAAGGAAGGGTGCAGGAAGTAAAATTTCTATTACTGCACAGGCAGCTTACTTTAGTTTAACATGGGACAACTTCTGTTCAATGCCTTCCTCCAGAAGCCATCAGAACTTAAGTTGGGTACATAGCGAGATTAAGGAATTTCTACCATTGAAAAAAACATTAAAGGCTATGATAAGAAAAATCTGTCACAATGTGGCTAACATGAATCTTCCAATACCACAGAAAACGAAAGCCAAATATTTGCATCTGAGATGCACATCTCATACAAGTACAGATGGACAAGAACATAAGAACACAACCTAAGGATACAGAAGCAAGTTCCTAGAGCAGTCCAAGCAGATAAACTCTTACAGAAGATTCTCTATTTCTTCCTGTACGCCACCACTCCATGCTTCCAGGTCTAGCACATTTTTTTGCCAAATACAATGTATCAGTAAAACTTAAGACTAGCCTCATGCACATTAAGCTCAGCCTTAAAGCTAGTTAAATTCATAAGCTTCTGGACACTCCTGCATATCCATGGTTTTTGGGGGGGGTTGTTTTGGTTTTTTAAACTGATCTTGGAAAAAGATGGAAATTGGCAATGATAAGAAAGACATATGAGAAGAACTGCTCTTTGTCTTTAGGGAAGAGATTATAAACTTAAATCTTCATCATGAAAGTTTTAAGAGGCAAACAATTTGAAAACAGTCTGGAAGGAAAAGACCTGAAAAGCTTATGGAATAGTATATAGTACACCCAGGAACACTCTTTCAGAGGAAGAAACACATCTGGGGAAGCTCTGAAGACATAATATAAAGTTATAGAGAGAAAGACAACACAGAACCCTTTGATGAGATTGTTATGTACTACTATGCCTGAACTACTAACTGGAACTGCAGCTAACAACTCCTAAACTGGCAGCCTGTATGATCTCCTGAATACAAGAATGCAGCATGCATTCAATTCCAAGACATAATTTTCTACATGTTTTCAAGCAACTGAAATATACAGTTTTGTAAAGAAAGTGTCTTTAAAATTGACAAGTCACCAAGCTCTACTACTCTATCTCCAATAATGACAAAAGGAAGTCCTGTACGAGAAGAGCAAGCAAAGCTGACCCCTCTCTGCAGCCTGTCCCCCTTGGGCTCCTTGCAGCCCAGTTGCAGCATTCAGGATGCCAGAGGATGCTCAGCCCTTCTAATAGCAGTTTACAGACCTGCCTTCCATGAATTTGTATAATCCCTTTTTCAATCTCTTGATACTGCCTCCTGCTTGGGACATTTCACTCTGCCTTACCTTGTCAACAACAACTAAAACCAGTGCCACCATCTCTGGTGCGTGCTACTGACCCTTCTCCATCCTGCAACGTGAAATTGTGCTTCCCAGCCTTCAAGTCACAAGAGAGTCTCTCCTCCACTGTTGGGTCTCCTTCCTTTGTTTCACAGCCTTTGGGAAGGAATCTTGCCAGGGACTTCTCAAAAATCCTCTGGGATCACCTTCAGTCAGGTGCTGAGGGACACCCCCAGAAACTCCAGTCCACTAGTGCAGCAAAACTTACATTGCAGACACTGTATTGACTGTTCCCTACCAGAATGCATTTAATCAATGTGCTCAATACACTCATGAACTCTAAAACCAGAGATAAATCTGGCAAGGAACATGAAGAGCAACAAGAAAAGCAGTAAAAGGAAGAGTGGGAAAAATGTGGATCCAACTACTGAATAGTGCTGGGAAAGCGGTGATGGGAGAAGTGGAAAAGGCTGAGGTGCTCAGTGCCTTCTATGCCTTGTTTTTTGGTAAAGATTTGCCTTTGGGAATTACTCTGAGTGGAGAAAGATCAAGTTAGGGAACATTTAAAAAACTGGATATACCTAAATCTATGAGACCTGATGGGATACACCCACAAGTGCTGAGGGAGCAGGCCAACGTCAGTGCCAGGCCACTCTTGATTATCTTTGCAATATCATAGCAATCAGAGAAGGTTCCTGACAACCGGGAGAAAGGAAATGTCACTCCTCTCTTCAAGAGGGAGGATATGTAGAACTACACACCAGTGAGACTCACCTCGTTCCCTGGGATGCTGACAGAGCAACTAATCCTGGAAACCATTTCCAAACACACAGAGGACAAAAAAACATTTCTCAGGAAGAAAAGATCCGAAAAAGAAGAAAGAACANGTGGTGATGGAGTTTGTCTTCCCAAGCAAGTGTTAAGTCCTGATGCACTGCTTGCCAGGAACTGACTGGACATCTGCCTGCTGATGGGAAGTCGTGAATGAATTCCTTACTTTGCTTTGCTTGCACGCACAGCTTTTGCTTTCCCTATTAAACTGTCACTAACTTGATTGACTTGTCTTTTTGCCTTCCTTCTATTTTCTCCCCATTCCCCAAGAGACAGGGAATGAGAGAGCGAGAGGCTGGGTAGGTGTTTGGCTGCTGGCCAGGGCCAACCACAAAGACAAATGCAGTTTGCAAATAAGTGATGCCAGAACTTTCCTTTTATTTTCCCCTTACATGCTTCCCCTCCCACCAGACTCACCTCTTCGTTTGAAAGGTTTAGTGGAGCACGAAAGGTAGAGGAAGCTGCATTTCAAATAAGTCATAAATATTTTCATAGTCAAGAAGTTTTATAAGTTAGAAGAATTCAAGGCTCCAGCAAATTAAGAGAGCAAACATATTTTGGACAGAGCAGGAAATAATTACAAAAAGAGTAACTGGATAGTAGACAGGAAAAACAAGCAAAATTTAGTATGACAGACATTCCAAAAGTCAGGAATGTTAATGAACAGCAAGGTGAGTCTAAAGAAATAGATGTTTTGAAAACATTTATAGAAGCCTATGACTTAAACTACAGACTTTTTTAAGTCAGAATTTTAAATGGCATTTTGATTTAACTTTAGGTCAATTCTCAGAATAAATTTTGCTCAATTACAAATAATGAACTCCTTGAAAGTCCCATATAAAAAAAAAGTAAGCAGAAAAAAAAAATCTAATTTTTATTTTAAAGATAGCATCTAGTGGACATTGCAAGATTATCAGCACTAAGTTGGTCTATGTATGACAGAAAAAATAATCAATACAATGGAAGGGACATGGAAAACGCACAAACTGTCCCACAAAGAACAAAAACTTGGAACTGTTGTTACCAGCTGCTGAACCACACATTGCTTTAAATACAGAAAGATATTTTTTTCTCCCTTCAAAGAGGTGTCAAGCTGTTTGGCATTTGAATGATAAAGATACCACACGAGATGAAACTGACAAAAAGGATGCAAAAAAGGGACAGAGGCTTAGAAATACACATTCTATTCCTTGCTTATGTAATACATCAAGTAACAGTGAATTTCTAAGGGAAAAAATAATTGGTACATACATCCAAGTAGTAAGAAATGTACAAGCTACAGAGAATTGTGTCCACTGTCAATAGAAACTGCTGTACATTCTTCCTTTCTGACAGGATACCTAGGTATACCTTTTAGAAGATATTCAGATAATGTAAAGCAAAATAAGAAAGTTAAATAAGAATCACTTAAATTACCTGAGAATGTAAAACAGACAGAAGTCTGTAGTATTCTTTAAGTTCCTGATGTAAGGCTGCACAAAAACTCTGTATGAGGAGAAAAAAGAGAAAAAAAAAAAGGAAAAAATGAGGAAAAATCTTTCTGGTTTAATCTAGAATAACTTTTATCCTATCACCACACTGTGAAGGTGTTAGAAATTTCCTAAAAGGAATCAAGCTACAAGTTTCAGCACAAAAGCAAACTCTTAAAAAAACTGGCCAATGTATAAGTGCTTCCCTAAGAGATGCACAGACCTTTTCCAAGAATACATACATGTTGTTAAGCGACTTTCTGTTTCTTGCTGTCTTATTTCTATCAACAGATTAAACTATGACAAGCTTA
>VYZM01001183.1:6164-26450 GCA_013398915.1 Dromas ardeola | reverse complement strand
GGAGCAGGCCAACGTCAGTGCCAGGCCACTCTTGATTATCTTTGCAATATCATAGCAATCAGAGAAGGTTCCTGACAACCGGGAGAAAGGAAATGTCACTCCTCTCTTCAAGAGGGAGGATATGTAGAACTACACACCAGTGAGACTCACCTCGTTCCCTGGGATGCTGACAGAGCAACTAATCCTGGAAACCATTTCCAAACACACAGAGGACAAAAAAACATTTCTCAGGAAGAAAAGCTCAGGAAAAGAAGGAGGAACATTTGTGGTGATGGAGTTTGTCTTCCCAAGCAAGTGTTAAGTCCTGATGCACTGCTTGCCAGGAACTGACTGGACATCTGCCTGCTGATGGGAAGTCGTGAATGAATTCCTTACTTTGCTTTACCTATTAAACTGTCTTTATTTCAACCCACGAGTTTTCTCACTTTTACCCTTCCGATTTTCTTCCCCATCCCACTGAGGGGAAGTGAACGAGCGGCCGTGTGGTACTTAGTTGCTGGCTGGGGCTAAACCATGACACTGACTGAATTAATTCAGATCATCTGAAGATACCCATCTGCCTGTTTAGCACAGAGGGAGATATATCTTACTTGCTTGTGCCCATTGATTACGTCTAAGTCCAACATCTCTGACCTAGAAGTCTAAATCACAGATGATTTTTGTACTTAGTAGAAATCAAGGGATTGTAATTCCAAATTTATGTTCAGATTTGGGTGTTTTCTATTCAAAATTGACTTTGATTCCTTTGGACCTTAGCTAGTGATCTAAAATTTAAGTTTGCTGGACAGGCTGAATGAAGAAGACTAACCACAGACATCGGCAACATAATAATTTACCTTTGAGCTCTGCTACAGTTAGTGGAGACTGAGCCAATAGTGTCACTGGACTTCTACGTCANATGACAGACATTCCAAAAGTCAGGAATGTTAATGAACAGCAAGGTGAGTCTAAAGAAATAGATGTTTTGAAAACATTTATAGAAGCCTATGACTTAAACTACAGACTTTTTTAAGTCAGAATTTTAAATGGCATTTTGATTTAACTTTAGGTCAATTCTCAGAATAAATTTTGCTCAATTACAAATAATGAACTCCTTGAAAGTCCCATATAAAAAAAAAGTAAGCAGAAAAAAAAAATCTAATTTTTATTTTAAAGATAGCATCTAGTGGACATTGCAAGATTATCAGCACTAAGTTGGTCTATGTATGACAGAAAAAATAATCAATACAATGGAAGGGACATGGAAAACGCACAAACTGTCCCACAAAGAACAAAAACTTGGAACTGTTGTTACCAGCTGCTGAACCACACATTGCTTTAAATACAGAAAGATATTTTTTTCTCCCTTCAAAGAGGTGTCAAGCTGTTTGGCATTTGAATGATAAAGATACCACACGAGATGAAACTGACAAAAAGGATGCAAAAAAGGGACAGAGGCTTAGAAATACACATTCTATTCCTTGCTTATGTAATACATCAAGTAACAGTGAATTTCTAAGGGAAAAAATAATTGGTACATACATCCAAGTAGTAAGAAATGTACAAGCTACAGAGAATTGTGTCCACTGTCAATAGAAACTGCTGTACATTCTTCCTTTCTGACAGGATACCTAGGTATACCTTTTAGAAGATATTCAGATAATGTAAAGCAAAATAAGAAAGTTAAATAAGNAGAAGATATTCAGATAATGTAAAGCAAAATAAGAAAGTTAAATAAGAATCACTTAAATTACCTGAGAATGTAAAACAGACAGAAGTCTGTAGTATTCTTTAAGTTCCTGATGTAAGGCTGCACAAAAACTCTGTATGAGGAGAAAAAAGAGAAAAAAAAAAAGGAAAAAATGAGGAAAAATCTTTCTGGTTTAATCTAGAATAACTTTTATCCTATCACCACACTGTGAAGGTGTTAGAAATTTCCTAAAAGGAATCAAGCTACAAGTTTCAGCACAAAAGCAAACTCTTAAAAAAACTGGCCAATGTATAAGTGCTTCCCTAAGAGATGCACAGACCTTTTCCAAGAATACATACATGTTGTTAAGCGACTTTCTGTTTCTTGCTGTCTTATTTCTATCAACAGATTAAACTATGACAAGCTTAACTCTCAAAATAGATATATCATCTCAATAAAGACATTAATAATTACCATAGGGATGTGCAAATCACAGCATGACCCAGAAGAAATTTTCTTTAATAATTATGTAAAATACAGTATGTAGTAAAGTAACAGAGTTTCAATTTCAAGAAGGCCTCTAATAACCGAACACGGAAGTTAAGCAACCATCATTGTATTTACAGTATAGACTATATGACATGAACAAGAAAACACAATGGTCATAAAAGAATACTCCCAGTAAGTGCTGCTGGATTAAGTACTCTACATTTTTGGCATTTTATCAATTGTCTGTCATATATGATTCTTCACTTGACTTGGAAGAAATGAATAATACTTAAGTATATCCTAAGAAATCTGTAAAATGTGCAGAAATTAAAAATCCTGAACTAAAGCAAAAATTCTTCTTTGTAAAACAATTCTAAGCACAGATACTTTGGGCTGCTTAAAAATAAATAAAGATACATTTTAAAAACGGTTCCTGAAAGAATACTTGTTTAACAACAGTTAGTTTTTCACAGTTTGGGGTTCTGGGGGTTTGCTTTGTTTTTGTAATGTTGTTAACCCAACATACAGACTAAAAAAAGAATCCTGCAACACATTTTATAAAACAGAATTCAAAATATGACTCAATAATTTTGGACTGAGTTGAAAAATTTGAACTTTAAGCACTTTTAGGGTTTTTTTAAATTGTTTGTTTGGTTTTTTTGAAAAGTATTCCGTGCACACAAACAACTTCCTCAGAACCAATTTCTTAACCAATTCTGAGCTAATGATTTTGGTTTCTACTTCAACAGACTTTTTTTTAATAGGAAATTCCCCAGGACTTTCCCCTCAACCCCTTTTAAAATCATCACAGTCAAAGCAATCTGGAAAAAATATGGAAAACCTCACAAAAAGAACACAAGAGCTTAAAGTAAAATATTTATTCACTGGAGTATGTACAAGGGAGAAATCATTACTACAAGCACAAGGAGAAAATAAATCCTCTTTCCTGCTAAGAGGCCTACCTGTTAAGAGGCTAAAAAGCCTAGAAGAAAAAAAAAATCATTAATCTTGCCATTGTATCCTTTATAAAGAAAGAGGGTTCCTTTCTTCAACTCAACATTACACATTAGGAAGAAATTTGAAATTCATTTCATTCCAGTGGATACTGAAGGGCAAAAAAAAACCCAAAAAACCTTGCATGTAATGCCACTTTTCATTTCTTCTCACTTGCTTCTGCAAAACATTTTTGAATCTATTAAAGTAGCACTTGCCAGGATAGAGGGCAGAGTACAGCCTCTAAAAAAAACATTCAAAGGCACTATACATCTACTCAAAAAGTTAGAACAGTAATCACTGACTTTAGTAGCTAAAAGGATTTAGGATCTAACTGGCCATCAACTTTTCAGAGCAGCTTTAAAAGTTAAAATTTTCATCCAGTGCCAATTCCTGCATCACAAACTACAGATCTTTTGTTTCCCAAACTGTTACGGAAAACTGGACATTATCCTAGAATTCTGATTTGGTCTACAGCAAAAGAGAATTCAGGAAGGAAACAGAATGCTTGTTCAAGAGAAAAAAAAAGTAAAATGCCCACTACCTCAACTGGATCTAAATGGGCAAAATGTCAAAATATAAGGCAACTTGTATTTCACAGCTGATTCGTCTTTTTGCTTTCTGAGGACAAAGTAGACCTTAGATACTAAACAGCAAAGGTAGAAGAATATAATGTTAAAGTGTAGTATCTCTACTCCTAATAATTGTCAATACCTGACATTGTGCATGGTAAAAACAGCCACCGGAATCATAATAAAAAAGGTGACAGACATCTTATCCTACCTGTAGTTTGAATAAGGGCTTAAGCAAGCATTCTTTAAAAACATTAAGCGAAAGGTGCCTTAGAATGCAGCTTGTGCTAAATTCTTAATGCAGTGTGCAGCACCTGAAATTGTCAGCTATTAAAGCCATGAAGACCAATGATATACACTTTTTTTGCCCAGATACTGACAGCAGGAGTAGAATATATGGTTTTATTTGTACACTTACATCCTAGAAATATGGTAAGTGCTTGCCACAAGCAAAATTAACAGCATTAGAGCTATGCAGATTCAGCTAACTGCACAGCCCTCTGCACAGGATCCGAAACCTGCATATGGTAGCTAAGATATTGCACATTTAAATTTACTGAAGAATTAAAGTTCTCCCCTTGCTGTAAACTTGGAGATTAAAGCCAGAGAACAGTAAAAATAAGCATAAGCAGGAAGCTACTAGATAAAGAATAGGAAACTTCACCCAGATATAAGGGGGAGAGTCTGAAGAAACCGCATATACAGTAGCACTACCATATGAAACATGGAAATCAGCATTGGATCACTACAGAAGTAATTATTTATATGTAACTAAAAGGGTTACTTAGAATAAGAGACAGAAGGGAACAGAATATAACATTAGAAAAGTAGGAAGCACTACAGTGTCTCTACTGACCTCTTAAGAAAAATAAGACTGAAGGGAGAAGCACTTCAATTTCTTGGCAGATTAGGTAGAATGTTATGGCTAGAGGCAAGGATAACATTTCTGTCGACTCAGAAGGGATAATATCCAGTTTTACAGAGGGAGCAAGTGAGAGGAAACGGGAATGCCTTAGCAGTAAATGTGGTTTTGGGTATTACAGCAGCTGTGAAGTTACTGTAGACTACAAATCATGATGATGAAACCTATAAAAACAAAAATTAATATTCTTTTGATGCTGTATTCAAAAGAAAGTGCAGAAGATAATGGGGTATTTGCATTTTATGTAAGTTAGTGCAGTATTAACACATGAACATCAACATTAGCTAATAAGAGTGTCTCCTGCAGAGGTCACTAACAACCGAATTGGGATTAATTAGCTCAGGGATGCCACCATCCCACTTAAGCAATGTTTTTATTTATTAACATGCATGAGTACTTAAAAGAAAGAAAAAGAATTTAAAAAAAGGAGATTAAGAAAAGGAATCTATGCATGAGACCTTCCAGCAACAAATGACGGGGGCAACTCCTTCTTATGACCAGAAAGAACAAATGCCTTTCCCTTGCTTCAGACTATGACCCATATCAAAAGAGGCAGTCCATAAAAGGAGTAAATCAAAGGATGATTGATCCAAGCTCCAAAGTTTACGTACCATTCTAGTACTGCATTTTACTCAGTAGTTTCTGAGCGAAACAAGACCAAAACATTGTAGCAAAAGCAATTTTTTAGCTGACCTACCTGTCCCACAAGTCCAAATGCACGATCCAAACTCCTCTGGTCTGTGTATTTTCTTATTTTATTATGTAGCCATCCCAACTCTGCAAGTCTACTTGTAGTATCTCTGAGAGATTTGGACAGGCTCACCTACAAAGTTAACAGAAACAGTAACTTGCAATTAAGTCACATCTACCATTGTCAATACTTGTTTCTTCATGAAAGCCCCTCTTTCTCATATAACAAGTCAGTTCAGGAAACAATCATTTTACATTCTACAGCAGAGATAGTGCCAAAAAAGCAGACAACCATGTAACTGGCATTAAATTTATACACAGAAGCACTGAAAAGGCAGCAGCAACAAACTGCTGGCAACTTTGTGACCTTCCCTTTTGGAAATCTTAAGGTAACAGTATTCATACACTCTTTTTACATATGGCAATTATGTCAGTAACAAAAAGGTCTTCAGAAACAAGGAAGAAATATGAAATTTTATGATGTAGAATCAAACTTCATCTTATCCTGATAATCAGCAAGACTGAAAATATTAGAGCTGTAGATGAGGAGTCAGTGGCTGAAACTAATGAAGAAACCTAGAGAAAATAATTAGTTACTAATTACATGTGAAACAAACCTTTAATAGAAGACAAATGACCCAATGCCAGACTAGGTATTGAGAACCAAAAGTTACAGAATCCAAATTCCAAGTTTAAGTCCAATGCACTAGTAACAGGTTTTATAAGCTATTTAATCATGTGTCACTGCGAGCTCTTCTAGTTTGTTTCTACTTCTTTTTAACCAGGTATCTCACTTCACCCGGCAAGCCTGCCTTAGTCCCAACACCCTATTTAACTACTACTACTATTTTCATCTGAATCAGCGCATTTCTTCCTTTAAATTACCAACATGTAAGACACTGTTCCTCTTGTTCTTACTTGAGATTTGCTCCTACAACATGTTGTCATATTACCCAAGAATACCACCATCAAGTTTTCAAAATTTTATTGTGCAAAGAAAAACAAACAATCTGACTGATACATTAGGCCAAGAGGCAGAGATTGACTTTTGCCCACAGCAATTGGTCCTATTCCATCTCTACAGACAGTTTTAACTTGGAGAGCCAGCTGGAACAGTCCAAACCAGAGCAAGGAAGTGCATTAACAAGCTAAACAGATTGCCAAAGAACTAGAAATCAAGCTCATTCATTCAGCCTTTTAGTTAGCAGTACAGGCATTCTCCAAGATAAAAATAAGCTACAGAATGTGTTAGCCACAGCAGTGTGGGCTTGAACCAGACCCAGCAATTGGTTGCAAGACCAGAGTTCAGTCGCTGGCCCTCTTGTTTAGATCCAGAGGCACAGCTTTAACTTCTTGAACAACTTCTATAGGATAAATTCTAGCCCAAAGAAGCACGATTGGACACAGAAACTCTGCCCGCAGCTAAGACTAAAGAGATGACATAAGAACTATTTAGAATTCTGCAACTACAGAGTGCTTGGCAAGCATTAAGTACAATACACATCCGCTGGAATCAAATGAGGAACAAGCAAAATTGGCTTAGTGTTATTACATTTGTATCTCCTAGATCAAATCAGAAGCTGCTAGCTTATACAGTGCTGAATGTCACCAACAGGCCTAATATTAATGGTGACATTAGAAAACATTCTGGCTGGAATAACAGCTTGGAAAGTGTGTTTCTTTCTGGAAAAAGCAGACTGTGTACCATGACATTTTCTTTGTGCAGCTGAGGGAAAACTACATATTTTGGCTACTTTTTTGCCTAACATGCAGCCAACACAGCTAGAGGGGCTATGATCTTGGTCCTCCTTGTTCATCAGAAAAAGTTGCAGCTCTAGTCAGTCAAATAACTTCATCTTCACTGGATTCAGTAGCTCAGGACAAATGCCAATAAGAAAAAAGGATGGAAGACAACTGACTTCACAAAAATAACTGAAGACACAAAATTCTCAGGAAAAAGCATACTGTCCACAAACCATGTAAATCAAACTCACTACATTAACAGGATTAGGAGTACAAACTAAAACAGGTTTTCACCTATTTGATATGAAAACTACACAGCAAACTGCTGGAACTCATAGTGCAATTTTGCAATCACTGATTAAGTTTCCTCCACATGCACCCAGAAAAATCTATTATGCTACCTTTCCTTTGCCATATGTAATCTAACCTATATATATATGTAGCATAATTAGCTCAGTGCAGGTGCTGAGGAATTACAAACTCTGCAGCATCTACAGGTGCAGAAGATGACATCCTTAAGAATTTTAAGATTTAACTGATATAACAAGATTTAAGTCTTCCATTTTCCCCTCCACAAAGCAGTCCTAAATGTCATTGTAAAGTTACAGGGCACTGTAAATGAAATACAAGTCACCATACTGTACCTTTCCCTCTACTTTATAGCAATTTTCAGAATTGCACATTTTGATGTTTTTGCCATCTATTCCCTGGAAGACATACAAAACATCTCTTACAAGGTTTGCTTCAGTTATTTCAACAGAGCCTAGAAAGAAGAAGGAAAAAAAAAAAAAAGAGAGACAACCAGTATTTATATTTGTTGGGACAATTAGTTTTGGTTACAACTTCAAAAAGCTATTTAGAAGCCTAGCCAAAAAAAAGAAAACAGAAAGCCTGTGTTTATAATCTATAAAGGTTTTAAGTCCTCTTAACAACCTGAAAGCCAAGAATTCCTTTTACCTGCCTCTACTGACACCTGGGATACTCTCAGAGCAGGTCTGCTTGTACGACACAGGTCATGTTATATTTTATCCAATACTTCAGCCAGTTCTTAAACTTGTTATCTTTTCTGATTCAATCACCAGTGTAACTTCTGAAACAAGCATCATAATAACTTTACCTTTCTTTGAACAAACAGCTGAAGTTGTTAAATGGGACTTACAGAACAATCTCTTCAACATTCAGCTAGGAAAACAAGAGTTAATCCTGAAGGAAGAGCTGCTTGTTTAAAATTGGCTTTCAATCACATATGCCACTGCTCAACAAAAAGACTGATCAAAACCAGACTGCCAGCTGCGTAACAGCTACAGAGCTGGCAAACAGAAAAGTGTAAATACTGTTTCTGAAGACAGATATACCTTTTATTTAGTAAAGCTTTTGCTATTGCAGCATACAGTTTGGTTCTGCCTCATATCTCTAGTTAGAGGTTAGATTATGTTTGAGATTTAGGATATTTATTGATTTAAAGGAAACAAAAGACTGAAAAAGGTGCTGTGGGGGTCACTGCAACTACTCCCACCTTGTAAGAGTGAAACAGCACCATCTGCTTTTGTAATTTCATTTAAGATATCAAGAATGAAACAATTTCAACGATGACTATCCAGAAACTGAGATGCTACAACATGCTTCTCCCAAATTTGACAGCACTCTTACTCTCACCTGTTTTCCTCCCCAACAATTCACTTTCCCAGAATAAAAACAACAACAAAAAATATATCTTCTTATTTTGACAAAAGTAGCCATCACCTCAAGATGCTGTTTAAAACTCAGATTCCCCTTATAATACTAAGAGGTGCATGAGAGTAGCTAGTCCCTTTTAGGAGCTCTTAGTGAAATGGCAAAAGACTCAAGTGCATGTTTCTTTAATCGGTAAATAATACAACAGGTATTAATATCAACCATACAATGCTCCTGATTATACCGCCTGTGTAGGTGTAGCAACAAGAAAACTCCAATTAACAGCAACCAACCTTAGAAGAAAAAACCCCACTTTTAATTAGTTAAAAGAATTTCATATTCATAGAAATCTATCTTCTTGACAATAGCCATAATTTTATATTCTGAATGCACTTCTATTTCTACATCAACAAGTGACTACATTTAAAACAACTGTCAGTCCTTATACCCAGCCACATAAGAATCAGGATCACAGCTGCTGTCTGACTGAATGAAACAAGTTTGTACTGCTCTTTATGCCAACTAGTACAACAAAAATAAGAGACAGTGCTAGATTTTATATAATTTTATATATTTTTCTGTATTTATATATACTAAATATATCATGTACAAAAATAATAGATATATGTATTTTATATATATACACACATACACAGACACAGTCCTCTTGCACATCAACAGTATTGTTAATTAGGTTCTAAATGCCAAACGCTGCCCTCAGATATACCAGTACAACTCTGGTCTGTAAGCTGTTGCTTTGTGCACTGTTACTCAAAGATGCAGGGATTGGCAGATAGACTACATTTAAGCTTCTAAGTATCCACACTTCTTTATATAGGAGTTATTTTAAAAAAAAATCTCTTATCTTTCTTTGCCAGAGAGTAACAGGACTGTAGGATGATATCATCTGCCATTAACTCTCTTATTCAGAAAAGTCTGCTGCTTTTACAATAAAAGTAGAGTGGGCTGAAACTTGCACAATTGCCACAGAGATCATATGTTTAACAATTTCTTCTTAGTTACACTTGTGTAAATTCAGAATAGATCCTCTAGGCATCAGTTTCAAGTCTACAGCCATTTAATCAAGGAAATAAATCAGTAATATTTATATTTTTTTTATTTTATTGACAGTATTTTATGTCAATTGCTCTAAATACAACCACCGTAAACAGTGCGCTAACTTAAAGAAAAAATAGTTTTGAGCTCTATATTCCAGTGCACATTTCCAAGCTTTAAAAGACAGAATCACAAATGGATGAGTCTATATCAACAAGTTCTATTCATTGAGCTCACTTTCTGACTTTCTAAAAGCAGTAGCATCTTCTGATCATCAAAAAATGATCATTACTCACAAACCACAATCACTTGATTCTGACAAACACTGCAATGAAGTCAGTCTTTTAAGAGTACCAGAACACATTATCAAACCAATCACTGCAAAAAGGAATTAACAACCAGCCAAAGAGATTGTGGCCAAATATATTACTCTTGCATATTTGCCTCTATCCTTCTATTGAATACATTCTAGCAAAACACTCCTCTAAAAATTCAACATACTATAAAACTATTTCAAAATCATTAAAAAATAAAGGAGGATATAGATAACAATTTTAAAAAGTTGTCTTTTACAAATGCATCTTTGCTTACCACTTGTATCTCCTTCTCGCCTTGACCTTGGCACACCACGGGAGACAGCATTTGAAAAGCCTTTTGAGGTAGCACTTTGTAAAGAAGGCTGGCTTGCAGTCAGAGTCCATGCGAGACGTGACCCTAATTGCTGACGGAGGCAATCTCCAACGCCTGGAGCTTGATAGGATTGTCTAAAAAGACAAAAGGAAAAAACACCTTTAAAAACTTTGATTCTATACCCATCACCTGGTTTGGGGTATGCAAATTCTGAAAAATGCCCCAAGCTTGAGTTTGGTTTTTGTGGATGTTTCATTTGTGGTTTTTTTTTTTAATAAAGGAACCTTAAAAAAGGGTGCAGAACATACAAGCAACTTATTGTTTCCTATAAGCCTACACTTCAGAAAAAACCCAACTGTAGAAAAGAAAGGAGGTATGACTCTGACAAATACCAAAGACTGACTTTGTTCACACTGAACTGCATAGATATGCTGAAATGGATTAAAAGCGAAGTCAATTATAATAATAATAAACAACAGTCATAACAAGCAACAAATATTTAAGTTTTGTTATTACTTGAAACTGCAATTACATGCCAAATAACTAAAGGAAAATAGAGAAAGAGGAGAAAGTTCATTTTCCTGCCAGTCTACTGTTTAGGCTACTTTCTATGAAGTGCTGAAGGGATCATGGAGGATCATGGAGGGAGCATCTAGACAAGCTCCGTCTTCCCTCCTTCTCAAACTTGTCAATTCTTCTCACAAAAATAGCCTTAAATGTGAAAAACGTTAAGACTAGAAGTTAACTTTCTGATTATTTCTGTATCATGATAGTGAAAAAAAAGCAAAGAAAAATTTGCAAGGGATTTTTGCTGTGACCATTCCTCCTTCCTCCCCCAGCTGAACATAAACATTTGGAAACGGACACATATTTTTTAAAAAATAAATGAATTCCACAAAGCTGTGAAAGCACAGTTGCAGGGAGAGATGGAACTCTCCATGTAAAAAAAGTTGAGGAATGCCTCTCCTCTCTCAACCACCACATCATAACTCATGGGATGGTCACACATCGTACTTACACGACTGTAGCTAACGAACAAGAACACAGCCTGCAAGACAGAGCAACTCTGTGTGCTTAGCATTTGTAACACCTCAACTAGAGTAAAACACGGAATTTAGACTGTCGCCCTTCAAGAATGTACTCTAGAAACAAAGGGAAACATGTACAAAGAGAAGTTCAGGAGGAATGAAGCGCACAGAAAGATCTAATTCGGGTTGCCCAGCTCACAGTCTGCAGGACTAAAGAGAGAGCAGTGGAATTGCTATAAAATGGAACAGTCTGAACAGGTCAGACCAAGAATATTTCGGGAACAGGGTGATATTTTTAAGCAAGCAGATACATGAAATAACCTCACTGACATACCTTTCTATACTGTATCAGGATTATATAATGGTTGAGGTTGGAAGTCACCTCTGGAGATCACTTTCTCCAACCCTCCTGCTTAAAGCAGGGTCAACTAGAGAAGGTTCCCTAGTGCATTGTCCAGTCATGTTTTGACTATTTTTCAAGCATGGAGACTACATAGCCTCTCTGGGCAATCCCTTTCAGTGTTTCACAACATCCTCCCTGCCCCCACACACACATCACACTGTTTTCCCTAAATTAGGGTTCTTCACCCAGTGTGCAAAAACCAATCAACACACTGAGTTGAGATATTCGTCTTTACTTCAGTTCTGCAGAATTAGGTGCCAGGCATTTAACAGCAGCCATCACACCACACATTTCTGACAGTCCAATATTTATAGTGATAAGAAAGCCAACCACATCCTGGGCTGCATCAAAAGAAGTGTGTCCAGCAGGTCAAGGGAGGTGATTCTGCCCCTCTTCTCCACTCTGGTGAGACCCCACCTGGAGTACTGCGTCCCGCTCTGGAGTCCTCAGCACAGGAAGGACATGGACCTGTTGGAGCAGGTCCAGAGTAGGGCCACGAAGATGATCAGAGGGCTGGAGCACCTCTGCTATGAGGACAGGCTGAGAGAGTTGGCGTTGTTCAGCCTGGAGAAGAGAAGGCTCCAGGGAGACCTTATAGCAGCCTTCCAGTACCTAAAGGGGGCCTACAGGACAGATGGGGAAGGACTCTTTAACAGGGAGTGGAGCCATAGGACATGGAGTAATGGTTTTAAACTGAAAGAGGGGAGATTTAGATTAGATATTAGGAAGAAATTCTTTCCTGTGAGGGTGGTGAGGCACTGGAACAGGTTGCCCAGAGAAGTTATGGANTCCCTGCCCATGGCAGGGGGGTTGAAACAAGATGATCTTTAAGGTCCGTTCCAACTCGAACCATTCTATGATAAGATACAGCTGATTGGTGAGCTACAGTTCCTTTATCTTCCCTCATCATACATATGCATTCCAGTTAATGTTTTAAACATTTTGGGAGATCCCCTTAACTAGAGTGCTCGTTATTTACAAGAGGGCATGCGTTTTAGTATTATAATCTCCTAAGACTCCTCTCGGACACACTCTTATCTAGGCTCCATTCCAAAGACTATACCTCTTATCACCCTATACTTAGATCAGAGATGGGGAAGGTAGTCCCTCTGTGGGCCTTGTTCGCCTTCAGTAAGCTCTCGGTATGGTAATCCTTCAACTAATCAATTTCTCTGATCTAAGTTTTAGTTAATTGTTTTTACATCTAGTCTAGGTGCAAAAGGCCCAATTAAGTTTTAATTTCAGGAGTTCAGCTAAAGTCCAATTACAATTTTATACAAAGCTCTTATGTAACTTTTTATCCATATTCTTTTGACACCACCACCTCACTGCAAAAGATGTTTTTTTCCCTTATGTTTAACTGGTATTCGCAGTCTTAAAAGTTTTGCCAATTACCTCTTTATCTTTCCCTGGGCACTACCAAGAAAAGTCTGCCTCAGTCTTCTCTACTCCCCTGGTCAGGTATAATCACAGGGGTAAGATCCCCTGAGCCTTTCCTTCTCCAGGCTGAACAGTCCCAGCTCTCCCAGCCTCCCCTCATAAGTCAGGTGCTCCAACCCCTTCACTAGTTTTGTCATTCCTTCTCCAGACTCTCTTCAGTCTGTCTTTGTCTTTTTTTGTACCATAACTAGACCCAGCACTTCAGATGTGTTCTCACCAGTAGCGAGCAGAGAGGAAGGTTTACCTCCCTCAGCCTCCTGGTTGATGCTCTACCTAATGCAGCCCAGGAGGCTGTTGGCCTTCTTTACCACACATTGCACACTCATGTTCAACCTGGTGCCTACCAGGAACTCCATGAGCCTTTCTGCAAAGCTGCTTTGCAGCCAGTCAGTCCCCAGTATGTATTGGTGGATGGGGTTATTCCTCCCCAGGTCCAGGACTTTGTTGAACTTCAGATTCCTGTCAGCACATTTCTGGGGCCTGTTGAGGTCCCTCTAAACGGAGGCTGAATCTCCTGCTTTACCAACCACTTCTCCCTGTTTTGTATGATCTGCAAAATTGCTCTGTCTCATAAAGTGAGATGAAGGTTTACAGGATCCAGCTCCCAGGGTACGCCATTAGTGAGTGGGCTCTCAGTGGACATTGTATCACGCATCATAATCCTTTGGGCCGAGCAGGTGAGTCAGTTTTCAGTCCACCTTACCGTCACCTTATCTAGTCCATATTTTATTAAGTTTGTCAATAAGGAGATTACAAGCAGACAGTGTCAAAATTCTTACTAAAGTTGTAATAAACAACATTCACCACTCTCCCCTCGTCCACCAAGTCAGTGATCTTATCATAGGAGGTTGTAAGATATGTCTTCCCTTTTTTAAGTCTGTGCTGACTACTTGTAGTCCCCTTCTTGTCCTTCATGTGTCTGGAAACGCTTTCCATGATTAGGTGCTCCTCCATCACCTTCCCAGGTGTTGAGGTGAGGCTAACCAGCCTGTAGTTCCTGGATTGTTCTGGATCCTTCTTCCTGAACAAAGTAGCAACATTTGATTCTTCCAGTCCTCAGGAACCTTGCGCAGTTGCCACGTTTCAAACATTACCAAGAATAGCCTCACAATGACAGTGGCCAGCTCCCTCAGGTCCCATGGGCCCTGATCATTCTCTGCCAGGGTTAAATTGGGAGCAATGAAGATTTTCTCAAGGGTCTCAGGGTCCTGAGCTGGTCTTAGCAGCACAGACCAAGAAAAAGAAAGCACCGAGTACCTCAGCATTTTCCACGTCATCTGTCACCACAGCCTCTGCCCCTTGAGCAGCAGACCCATGTTTTCGCTAGCCTTCCTTTACTGCTTAGGTACTTGTAGAATTCTTTCTTGTTGCCCTTCGTGTCCCTTGATAGATTCAACTCTAGGTGAGTTTGGGCATTCCCTGCACCCTAGATGCCCCTCTGCACCTTCTCCTGCTTCCATCTTTTGTACACTTTCTTACGTCTGAGTTTTGTCAGGAGAAACTTGTTCGTCCATGCAGGCCTCCTGCCACCTTTCCTTGAATTTCTGCTTGTCAGGGTGGACTGTTCTTGAGCTTGATGGAGGTGACCCTTGAGTACCAACCAGCTCTCAGGTCAGGCAGTTGTACTAGATGATCATTGTAGGTCCCTTCAAACTGAACTATTCTATTATCTCCTCAACCCCTTTCTCCAAGGAAGTCTCTCATGGGATTCCTCCAAGCAGATCCCAGAAGAAGCCCAAGTCTCCTCTCCTGAAGGCCAGAGATGGGATCCTGCTTTTTGCCCTGCTTCCTCCCTTCAGAACCCTGAACTGCACCATCTCATGATCAGTGCAGCCAAGGCTGCCTCCAACCTTTGACTCCCCAACCAGTTTTTCCTTGTCTGTAAAAAAGTCAAGTCCAGCAAAACACCTCTCCTCATCATGTCCTCAGTCACCTGTGTCAGAAAATTATCATCAGTGCACTTCAGAAACCTTCTGGATTGCTTGTGCCCTGCAGCAAATATTGTGTAATTAAAGGCCAGGTTGGATGGGGCTTCAAGCAATCGGGTCTAGTGGGAGTGTTCCTGCCTATGGCAAGGACAAGGGTTGCAACAAGATGATCTTTAAGGTCCCTTCCAACCTAAACCATTCTATGATTCTAAAGCCCCCATGAGCAACAGGGCCTGCAAATATAAGGTTTCTTCCAGTTGTCTAAAGACCTCATCTACTTCTTCTTGATAACGCAGTCTACAGCAGATGCCCACTACGGCATCACCCATGTTGGTCTGCCCTTTAATCCTAACTCATAAAGTCTTAGCCGCACCTCATCTGTCCCTAGGCAAAGCTCCATACATTCTTGCTGCTCTCTCATGTAAACAGCAACTTCCTCCCCTTGTCATTCTAGCCTGTCCTTTCCACAGAGCCTGGATCCGCCCTCTGCAACATAGTAGTGGTACAAACTTATCCCACCATGTTTTTGTGATCCCAGTGAGATCATAGACCTAGTACTGCACACAGACCTCTTAAGTCCTCCTGTCCGTTCCCCATACTGTATGTGTTAGCGTGTAGGCACTCCAGCAATTGTGGTGTCCCAGAAAAGATATGAGAACTTCCCTTATAAGGCTGTCCTCTCCACATTCCTCATTTGTGTGCACACACGTGGGTGGACACCCTTCTGCCCTGCTCTGTTGGTTTCAAGGTCTCTCTTGACTACATCACCCTGCACCTTTTGCTTACTAACCTGGTCTACCACCTCCTTACTCAATTGTGGGGCATAATCCTCCCCCAGATTTTCTAGCTTAATGGTATCCTCTACTTGTGCATCCAAGACACACCATACAAGTCTAGTACTGACAAAGTCAAATAAGTATTTATATTTTAAAGCCTATTTATAACAATAAAATCTATTTGTATCAGCACTGGTTAGTAGTTCTATACTATGCATTGTATACATCATCTCAAGTACACTGTATTAAAAAAAAATAAGTATCTTCAACTCAAAAGAAAACTGTTCCAATTTTGTGTTTGTTCTGTGACTGTTGGAGGTGGGGAGAAGAATTAAGAGACAAGAATATGGTGTCTTTCTCTTTTCTGATTATGAGAAAGGAAAGAAATTAATAAAAATTTCTGTAAATTAGCCTAATATTAGGAATTTGGTCAAATCATAACCTATGGAGCTTCTGTTAGGACAAAATAATAGCGCTTTGCTCATTTCTGCATTCCTTAAGATGATTTTTTTGTTGTTTTATTATATTGTCTTGAATTTTTCTGACATTAAGCACAGTTTTTTTGAAATGCAATGTTCCCATTGCTTTTGGACAAAGGCTTTATTTCCAGGCTTTTCCATTCAAGGCCGAACAAGTAAGTATATAAATAAGTACAGTCATCACTATTATACGTTCTGTAACATTCTGTTCACTCTTCCATGCTCAACTTCTATGAAGCAACATATTTCCAGGTCTATATTACAGAATGACCATTGAACCATTCCCTCTCACAGACTGAACACATTCATTTTCCCCCCACAGAACACAGACTCTGTGCAATGCACCTCTGTCTGGCTTTGAAGAGCTGCAGGGGTAATATAACATGATATCCAATGGCACAAGAAGAGCTTGGATTTTGAGCATGTAACTGTCTGTGTTGGCTTATTTAACAAAGTCAATACTCAGGTAATCATCTTATGGCTTCCAATGGCCAGCTTTTACTCATCAAAAGTCTGAACTATTTGGTAACTGAATGTTTCAGTTTCAAACGTAGATTCATCTTGGTATGAACAGACAATGAAACCACTGCTGAACAGTAAGTGTTTTAGGATTTTTTTTCTAATAGGTAATTTACTTTTTTAATCAACTCTTGTATAATTCCGCCCCCCCCAAAAAAAAAAAACCCTGCCCAGTCAAGATGCAATACTGCTCAAATATAACTGCTCGAATATAACCTGCTGTGAACATGCTGAAAAGAAAGTCAGACCATGCAAGAAAGGTCACCCATTTGACAACAGAGGATATTAAGTGTACTAATTTGACGCTGGCTGAGGAATGCTTCATAAAAGGAACTTGAGTGACTCTAAATCCACTGTGTTTACAGAAGAAAAATAAAAACTATTTTAAAGTCTTTCAGAGAACTGAAAAATTTGTAAGAGGACTTGGCACTAGAACCCAAAAGAGAGGATTCAGTAAAATATCAGCTATTCAGCAGATAGCCAAGATTAAGTTTAAGAACGGATACACTTGACCAGCCATTTATGGTTTCATATGGTCATATGACAGCACTTGATATTCAGAACTGTTCAGCTAAGGAACACAGTTTCTATGCAACTATAGTGGAATTTCCAATGGCATACAAATGGGAAAGGTAGAGGAAAGAAAAAGAAGAAAAAAAAAAAAGCAGATCCCGTCTAATCTTCTCCAAACCTATTTTTAAGGTAAAACAGTTTAATTTACCCTGGAAGGAGTGACTGTGGAGTTGGCGTTGGCCCATTCAGGGCATACAGGCTGATGCTGCTGATTCCACTGCTCCCCATGCTGCCAGAACTCTGGGCAGACTGAGCACTGCGGTCTTGGTAATTCAATGGAAGGCTTTGAGGCCGAGCATAGTAATAAGGGGTTGAGTGAGCATCCCGTGGCAATGCTTGAGCAAAAAGCGTGGCATAACTTGACACCTGAAAAGGAGAGGATTTGAAAAGGAAGGAATAAAAGGAAAATATTTGTGAGTTGCTTCAAGTCATGTCTTTACTTAAGAAGAATGTAATAATCAAGAACACAAGAAATAACTGAAGACCATGTTCATGCAAAGAAAAATTTGTTGTTACAACTATAATGACAAAAAAGCAAGTCCCTTACAGTGAGCAAAAGTACTTTTAGCAATATAACTTAGCACATAAGCAGACATTACACCACCAAGCAGAGAGCAAACAAAAAAACCCACCCATCTAATAAAGTCACAACTTCAGCCTCAAATGTTAGACAGCTCATAATTTTACATTTGCTTAGTATTAAAAAAATCACACCAAAAAAATGCAGACACTTGTGTCAGGTGTGTTCTTCCTTTCAGCCTCGCACACAACCACCACAAACATCACCTGAGGTGTCAGTTAAGTCTGAATAGTGAGTCTGAATGGCATCTAAAAAATAACTGACACACATTTACTGTTTCTCAGAAGTAACAAAGATCTCCTCACCTACCTTGTTAGACTGCTTACGTGGATCTTCACTAAGGTTAAGCAGGAGGTAGAGTATTGACCATTTGTTTTTCAAAATGCCCTTTAAAAAAGATGAAGGCAAACAGAAATGAGATTGTTTCAACTCTTGATAATAATGGATTCTTTTTTTTTTTTTTAATTATCCAGCCTACTAACATGAACATGTACACATATAAATCAATTTTCCACACAAATAAGACCAACTCAGAGCCAAGGTCTTGAGTAAACTGGGAACAGGAAATGCAGCCTCTGTATTGCTAATTTTATGAATTTTCTCCGCTGTGTTCAAATTATGAACTCTCACCTGCTCTAAGATCAGCAAATACACTCAATTTAAAATTCATACCTACTAAGAAAGATGTTTATACAGAGTTGAACTTTTACCAGCATTCCCACACACTCTCACCATTTAAAACATCTCAAACACAGGCACAACTCTAACCTAAAGTTGAAGGAGAAAAACTTTTGGTACAATTTTAAGCAACTTTTCTCCACTTTTCCCTTCACTCTCCTTTATAGTGAGGCTTCAAAAGTTTGAGGGTTTCAATTTCTGTTACTTTAAAAGCCATCTAAGAGAGCTACCTAAATTTTTACAGCTTTATATAGAGACATTGTTAACATGAAACTTGAGAAATACGCAATATAGTCTCTAGCAAACAGACAAATATGCAGATACATACAGACTGTTAGAATAACACTCTCAATAGCTTTAGATCTCAGCAAAGAGCTTACCAGCAGAAGACAGAACAATGCTAAAGCCCCAGCTACAAAAAGCATGCTTTGAAGAGAAGAGTTATGGCAAATATTTAAATGTTTAATTTTAGATACGCCCATGTTTCTAGATATGTTACTCCATAGTTTGTGACACTAATGCTTGCACCTGAATTAATCAAGGACCTCGAACCTTATCATGGAGATAAGGTAGTGGAGTAAGTTTCTTTGACTTGACATACAAGTTCCCTC
Source organism: Dromas ardeola (assembly GCA_013398915.1). Lineage (NCBI taxonomy): Eukaryota > Metazoa > Chordata > Aves > Charadriiformes > Dromadidae > Dromas > Dromas ardeola. The sequence goes on along the minus strand of VYZM01001183.1, from coordinate 6,997 downwards.
ACAATACTGATCAAGCTATGGTCTGGAATACTAAGCAGTGGTGAATATAAAGGAAACTTCAGTCATACCAACATTCAACAAAGATTGCAGCCCTTATGAAGCAATGTAATTCAGTGCTATCAGTCTTGCAAAAAGCACTTTCAAGGTCACTTTGAAATTCTTTGTTAAACACATTTTCATTCTCATTTTTTTCTGTTTTTCCTGTTTCTCCGCAAATTATGCATTTTGTGTGTATATGTTACATGGTAGAAGAATTTTGGCATAGAACATTTATTTCTTCAGGACAGAGCCCACTAACCAAGCCTACCGAAGGTCTATATTATTATATAAAAGTAGAAAGAGACACACTACATTATTATGTAGAGCAGAAGTCTATTATCTTCTGCTGCATAACTAATCCAGCAACTCATTAACAACTGGTGAAGAAGGAGCAGCAACATCACCTCTTCTTCTACTGGCCAGGATAGAATAAGTTTAAGTGCCTCAAGAAGGATGGTTTTGCTCAACTGGCAAGCTGCCACTAAAATAAGCACTGACCTCCTTTTCTCTTTAGAGTAATGGATGAAACAAAGTTAAAACAGATTCACACAAGCTGTTTTCTTTCTCCTACTTGCTTTCAAGAGAATTGCTGGACGAAGAAAAAGGTGCATGGATTCAGAAGACGCATATTCCTTCTGTGCCCTACCCGAAGCTCACAAGGAAAATAAACTATTGTCCACCATTAGTAATAAACCAAACAGCAGATTGAATAATAATTGGTAGAGTGAATTTTAAAGAAGGCAGTATTCAGATGACACCATTTCATGTACACAGGATGCTTGCACAGAAAAAAA
>VYZM01001182.1:257282-270061 GCA_013398915.1 Dromas ardeola | reverse complement strand
GCGCCCGCCGACTGCATCATCTCTGTAACGAGCCCCGCTGAGACCGGCCGGACCCCCCGCTCCCACTCGTTTGCTCAGGGTGGGGGTCGGATGCTCCTTGGTTCTGGGTCAGTGCAGGGGGAGGAGGCGATGGGGTTGGGAGGCGGGGGACGGGGACGGGCTTGCAGACAGCGAGCGGGCGCCGTGCCCAGGAATTCGAGGATGGTTTGCAGGCTGTGCTGCCCAGGCAGCAGCGTCTAATTCAATTAAAGCTCAGTGTCACGAAGGCGGGAGGCCGGCAGCGCGTGGGAGCCGGGTGGGGGCCCCAGTGGGGAAGGCGGCCGTCTGAAGGGCTGCCAGGTCCCCTGGGAAACAGCCCGGACGTCACCGGGCTGGGGGTGTCCCGTCCCCCCCTCCCCGCCAAATCTGCCGGGAGAGCTGGCATGCTGGCAGGGGGTCGTAGCCGGGCTGGCACCACTGGCAGATGCCCCCAGCCCAGGGACCCCGTGGAGCTGCTGGAGGTGTCACCCCCAGTTAGGAGGTGTTGGTGCTTGGACCCCTTGGGATGAGCTTCCAGGTGACAGGAGGCAGACGCAGCTGCTTCCCACTGCTTCCACACCTCCTCCCTCTGCCCTGGCACCCTCCGTCCCCCTCCCTGGCACCCCAGCCCTGCCCAGTCCCTGTCCCCTCGCTCCCCCAGGAAAAACCCTAAAGCGAATGACCAGGAGGGCTGTGGATGGGGCTCCAACCCCTGCTGTTCAGGCGTGGGACTTTGTCCCCCTGCAGCCCAGGGCTGGTTTGTTGCTGGGGCACGGGTTCCTCCTGCCCCTTTTTGGGCATTTTTGACACATACACCCCCAACACCTTTTTTTGGTGGCTTTGGTTCCAAGTGTCTGATTCCTCCAACTGACAGACGACAGCGCTGGCAGCGGGGACCCGAGGAGGGTCCTGCGACCACGAGCGCCATGGCAGGGAGCGGCTGCACCCCGCAGCCCACGGCATCGCTGCCAGTTTGCTGGCAGGGCGGATTCGCAGGGTCTCTTGCTCCAGGGAAACTCAGCAGCACTAAAAACCAGCCCCGAGGATGCTGCACGGCCTGACCTGGAGCATCTCCACCCGCCGGCCCTCCATCGCTGGGGGTGCGAGCGGCCCCCTGGGGCTGTGGCAGTGCTGGGATGGATCCTCCCTCCAGCGGCAGCGGGACCGGCTGCCCCGGCAGGCTCCGGCTGATGTAATTTTTTGCCATTGCAGGTTAAACTGCTCTGCCTCCCGTGGCTGAACTCCTCCGAGAGGGGACTGTTTTGTTCCTGTTGCTTTGCAGCATCCTACAGGGAGCCCCGCTGCCTCCCCAGGTGCGGCTGCCTCCTGCGCCGGCTGCCTGCGGTTGCTGATTCATTTTCGGGGCTGTGCTGGGGGGTGCAGAGGCTGCACCGGGCATTTTACCCCCCCAACACCTCCCGTTCTGGCTCCACTGACTCCTTACCCCTGGTCCTGCTGGTTTTATGCCTGGTCTGGGAGCATCCCTGCAGCTCGCTGCCTGCCCGGCGCCTACAGCCGGTGCATGTGGAAGCGCAGCCCAGAGACCACTGTGATGGGCTGCGACGGTGACTTTCCTGCCACCCTGTGTGATCAAATGGGGCTGGGAGAGGGGGGACAACACCCTGCCTGGGGTAACGGTGCATCCCGGCTGGGGGCAAGCACCTATTTACAACCAGAGAAGTTTGGGGCATCGGGGGAAATCTTGGGGCATCGCCGGTGTTTCTGCGCCCTTGGAGGGAAAAGCAGAGGCTGCGATTGATCCAAAGCCAGCCGGGAGTGCTGCTGGGGGTGCAAAGCTTCCCCTTCTCAAAGGGGGAACGCTGCCGGCCCCCTGGCAGCCCCCCGAAGGGTGGGGTGATGCTGGGGAGCTGCAGGCAGGGGAAGGTGTCCCCCAAGGCTGCGGGGAGATAAAGCAAGCGGGCAACGTTGTGGGGGGGAGTAGGCAGCAAAGCGCTTGCGGGGCTCCTCTCCCCGCTGCCGCCAGCCCAGCAGAGCAGCCCCAGGCAGGGTGACAGTGTCCCCAAGGGACACAAGTGTCCCCCAAGTGTCCCCTCTCACTACCTGGGTGGGTGGGGGTGGCAAGGTGGGTGCCAACCCCATTGCCCACCCCCAGGGCATGTTCCCACCTGGCACAGGGCAGGGACCACCTTTCAGGAAGAGAAGGCAGAGGGAGCCGGGGTGCATCGCCGGCCCCCCGCTTCGCCACCCTCCCTCACCTGTCGCCCGCCGTTTCCCTGGCAACGGCGATGGCATCCCGAACACCTCGGGCAGAGTTTCCCTGCCTCCCCTGCGATGTCATCCGCCGTTTCCCGGGTAACCCAGCATCCGGGAGCCGGTGCTGGCAGGCAGGTAGAAGAGGACCTCAGCCCACCCACCGCCTTCTGCCGTGCCCAGCCGCTCGCCACCCGAAAGCAAGGCACCCATGGAGGGGCCGTGCCTGTGTGGTGGCCCATGGTGGCCTTGGGTGGTTGTGGCCGAGCATTGGGGACAGGCTGGCAGGCCCTTTCCAGAGCCAAGGATGGGAAGATACGGCAAATGGCCTTTGGGGGAGCGGTAGCCCTGCCTGGCACACACAGAGCCCGGTCCCTGCTCTGTTCCCTGAAGGTGCCTCGTGGGTCTGCCTGGTGCTGGGGAGCCCAGTGGATGAGCAGCCTGAGGTGGGAGGAGAGGCAGAGATCGGGGACACGGCGCCCACCATGTGTCCCACCCCATCCCTGCACTGCAACTGGGGACTGTGGCTGGGCTCGGGAGCAGTCCGTGTTCCCAAGGGGAGATTAGCCAAGGGAGGCTGGAGAGTGTCCAGGAGAACTGGAAATTCCCTTTCCTGGTCGCCTTTGAGCAATTGGTCTTGGCAGGAGGTGCTAACCTCCAGGAGGGCACTGGTGAGGTGTGTGGAGCATCCCACTCTGTGCTGGTCCTGGGGCCGTTTTCCACCAGGCGATGCCCTTCATGCTGTGAGCCCATCCTAGCGTGAACGCAGTGAGCAGAAAGTGTCCTGGCAGCAGCCATCGCCCCCCCTCATTCTATAAACAGCTTTGCTCCCTCCCGTCCCAAGTGGTGAATCCCTCTGCTCCCGGGGCGAGTCTCCAAGGGAGCAGAAGCCCTGCTAAGCCCCGCTGAACAGGGCGAAGCGCTGGGTCCCGGGGCAGGAGAGGTTGGGAACCCCCCGCTGGCCAGCTGGGAACCCCCCGGGATGGTGGCAGCCCCAGGTGCTGTCTCTGCTGTCTCCAGCAGTGGATCAGGAGCCTGGAAATGCCCTCACCGACGCAGCAGCCCTCAGCCCTGCCCAGGCCAGCTGCGGGTGCCCCAGCCAGGCGTCACGGCCTGGGGGGGGATTGTATTTAGATGAAACGGGAGCCTGCGGTGCAGCGGTGGCCAGGATTTCCCCATGGATCCTGTGCTCTGCCCCGTGCGCTGGGGCTGGAGGGTGAGCACAGGCAGGGGCTGTCTGCGGGGGTGGGGGTTTATTGGGCAGCCCCAGCCCTGCTGGCAGACAGCACCTCTCCTGCCCCTCCGCTCGGGGTGCATTGCCTTGGGCAGGGGCTGGCTCGTGTTGCCCTGGCCTGTGCTGCCCGCACCGAGGGGATCCCGCAGAGCTGGATCCTGCTGAGCTCCTGAGGCAGGGGATGTCCCACGGGGGGGGTGTCCCGTTTCCAACCCCACCGGTGGGGCTGTGCTGACACCACCAGCCCCACAGGGTGCAAGCACATCGGTGCAACCCTGCGTGCGCGAGCGAATGTGTCGGTGCCGGGTGACACCAGGGGTCCGTAACCTGCCTAGTGCCTTCCTTGGCCACGGTGGCACAAGTTGCGGGCAGGGCTGTGCGCAGAATCCCAGAGTCACAGACTGGCAGGGGTTGGAAGGGACCCCTGGAGATCACCCAGTCCAACCCCCTGCCAGAGCAGGGTCACCCAGAGCAGGTGGCACAGGAACACGCCCAGGTGGGTTTGGGATGTCTCCAGAGACGGAGACTCCCCCACCTCTCTGGGCAGCCTGTGCCAGGGCTCTGCCACCCTCACAGGAAAGAAGTTCCTCCTCATGTTTAGGTGGAACTTCCTATGCTCAAGTTTGTGCCCGTTACCTCTTGTCCTGTCTCTGGGCACCACTGAGAAGAGCCTGGCCCCATCCTCCTGACACCCACCCTTTCAGTATTTATAAGCATTGATAAGATCCCCTCTCAGTCGTCTTTTTTCCAGATTGAAAAGACCCAAATCCCTCAGCCTTTCCTTATAAGAGAGGTGTTCCAGTCCCCTCATCATCTCTGTAGCCCTTTGCTGTCCCCTCTCCAGCAGTTCCCTGTCCTTCTTGAGCTGGGGAGCCCAGAACTGGACACAGCACTCGAGGTGTGGCCTCACCAAGGCAGAGCAGAGGGGGAGGATGACCTCCCTTGACTTTCTGGCCACGCTCTTCTTGATGCACCCCAGGAGGCCATTGGCCTTCTTGGCCACAAGGGCACATTGCTGGCTCATGGGCAATTTGTCGTCCACCAGGACACCCAGGTCCCTCTCTGCAGAGCTGCACACCAGTGGGTCAGACCCAACCGGTACGGGTGCAGGGAGACCAGCGACCCAACAAGGGCTCAGAGGGTGCCTGGAGGCTGCAGGGTGCCAGCGGGGGGGAGCACTGGGGTGCGGGAGCAATGAGTGGCACAAGCCCCCACGCCTGCTAGGGCTTGGGTGGGAGGTTGCAAGCCCCCCCCATCTGGGCAGCTGATGTGCGTGGGGGTGACCCCCCCCCTCCTGCCGGCTCCCTGTGCTGTGAGTAAGTGCAGGCTGGCGAGACCCCAGCAGCGAGGAGCTGCGGGGGCGGCCGGGGGGGGCCTGTACTTGGCAGGTGCAAGGCAAGCTGCTGCCGGGGGGGTCAGTGAGTCATGGCGCAGGCGGCGTGCGTGTCGGGGCACACGTCTGTGTGCTGGCGTGGGCAGTGGGGGGCACAGGGGGCTGGNATGGGCATTGTGGAGGGGTGCAGGCTGCGGCTGGGGGTGCACACGTGTGGGGTGGGTGCATGCCATGCCCTTGCATATGTGACGGGGAGAGGTGCATGACACCTCACTGCAGATTGGTGACATCCAGGGGCAGCAGCCGTTGGCTGCTCTTTCTCCCCCGCCCCAGGAAGATGGAGCGTTTTCCATCTCCCCTCCCAGAGCGTGTTTGATTTTGGCTCCTGTTCAGCATCAAATGGGGGCCGGGAGCCCCTGGGGAGCTCCCTGGCTGCCCCCATGGCGCACTGCTATGGGTGCTCTGCGGGGCAGAGCAGGGACGGACCCCCCCATCCCTCTTGTCCTCCAGGACCCTCTCCTGCTCATGAGCCACCCCCAGCCGTGAGCCCCTCACCCCATGTCAGTGACCCCTAAGAGCATCCCCCTCGGGGAGCACCCCAGGGTGCCATCACCCCCCTGACCGTCTCCGTGGGTCCTACAGGCTGTGAGCAGGGTGGGGACACGGCGTCTGGGCTGGCCCTGGGGCAGGGGCTGAGGCTCTGGGCCATGGCAGGGAGCAGATGGCAGGGAGAGTGCAGCCTCCTGAGCAACGGCTGAGAAGCAGCTCTGCCGGCCACCCCCTCTGCCACAGCCCTCCCTGTGCCTCAGTTTCCCTTGGCCACGGCAGCCCTGGGCTGTGCGGGTGAGGGCAGCATCCCTTCTGCCTGCCACCGATGGGGCTGGGGCTGCAGAAATCTCCCCGGGGCCCTGCGGTGACCTTGCTCTGCTCGCATGACTTTGGCTCGCCGAGCGCGTGCTGGGGGGGTTTCAGGATGTGATGAGCGTGTGATGTGGGATGCTCGGGGAGAGGGGGCTGCAGTCAACCCCCCCGGTGTCTCGCCGTCTCTCCCAACAGGGCCTGCGTGCGGCCGGGGACTGCGGGGCGCAGCCCCGGGCACAGACCGAGACTTTTTGGCTGCCTGAGTGACGGTAAAGGCACGTTGGGCTCAGCCCCACTGGGAGCTCCCGTCCCGGCGCATCTCGCCCCAGGGCCCACGTCTGTGTGCGCGAGTGCGAGCAAACGGCGCAGGCGGGCTCTTGTCACCAGCAGCCGCCTGCTCCGCGAGACCTGGGGGACAGGGCTGCTTTCCAGAGGCTGTTTCAGAGGTGCTTGAAGTCCCTCGGGGCCCCGCAGCAGAGGGTACCACGCGTGGTGGCATCTCAGCTGTGCCAGCATCTCCAGGTTGCCTTTCCCCCGGGGGGGATGTGGGTCAGGACCTGGTGCCTTTGGGCTCGCCTGGGCTGGGAGGGACATCAGTGTGAGGCCGTTTCCTGCTGTGCTTCTGGCTCCGCGGGGACACGGTGACAGCTGTGACAGCGCCTCATGCCACTGCCTCCCTGTCCCCATCCTTGCGGGATGCTGGGTCCCGGCGTGGTGCCAGGGGGGTGACCACGGGGGTCTCTGCTGTGGCTGGTTCCTGCCTGTCCCAGGTGGGCTGTGCTGGTGACACGGAGCTTTGTCCCCTCTGTGTCCCATGCACACACCAAAAAAGGAAGTTGGGAGTGGGAAAAAGGGAGTTGCGTGGGTTTGGGAGGGTTTCTGTGCTGCAGTGTGTGCCGAGGAAGGGGGTGCTCCGGCTGCAGGGGCTGGTATGGGGCAGCTGGCACTGGTGGAGGGGACAGGCTGGACCCTGCCAGGGTGGCCAGGGATGTGTCACCTCACATGGCTGAACGACGGGTGGCTGGAGCGGGCCCGTGGCGGGCGTTGCTGTGGGCTGGGGTGCAGAGCAGTGTCCTGTGAGAGGGACAGCAGCGTGGCGACAGCAGGGACAGCGCGGGAGCCTGCCGGGACGGGGGGGAGTGCCATGGGCCTGACCCGAGCAGGTGGACCCAGCGCTGCTGTTGGCTGGAAACTGCTCATTATTGTCACAGACATCTTTTAAATAGTGCTTCTTGCAACATCTCTGCGCTGTGCAGCCGGTCCCCATGACGGATATTTTCTCCTCTCACCCAAAGGCACTGCGTCACTAAACCATCTCCTGCTCCACCTTTGGGGCCTAAAACCTGCAAACTAGTACAAATATTTGTTTTCTTCAACAACCGGGATTTTTTTATTGGGACAAAACTCTTCCATGAAATGCCTTTCAGTGTTTGGAGGCAGGGATGTCCCCGCTGTCCTGGCAGCCTGTCTGGTCCCCATCCGCCTCGGGGCTGGGACCCTGGTGCTCCCACGCTGAGCTCCCTGGCCTCACAAACCTTCTGGGGTTGTGGGTGGGACACAGCGTGACAGAAAGTCCTGGTGGACAACAGGATGCCCATGAGCCAGCAATGTGCCCTTGTGGCCAAGAAGGCCAATGGCATCCTGGGGGGCATCAAGAAAAGCGTGGCCAGCAGGTGGAGGGAGGTCACCCTCCCCCTCTGCTCTGCCCTGGGGAGGCCACACCTGGAGTGCTGTGTCCAGTTCTGGGCTCCCTGGGTCAAGAAGGACAGGGAACTGCTGGAGAGGGGACAGCAAAGGGCAACTAAGATGATTAGGGGACTGGAACATCTCTCTGCTGAGGAAAGGCTGAAGGATTTGGGTCTCTTCAGTCCGGAAAAAAGACGACTGAGGGGGATCTTATCAATGCTTATAAAGACTTAAAGGGTGGGTGTCAGGAGGACAGGGCCAGGCTCTTCTCAGTGGTGCCCAGAGACAGGACAAGGGGTGACAGGCACAAACTGGAACACGGGAAATTCCGTCTGCACTTGAGGGAAAACTTCTTTCCTGTGAGGGTGGCAGAGCCCTGGCACAGGCTGCCCAGAGAGGTGGTAGAGTCTCCGTCTCTGGAGACATCCCAAACCCGCCTGGACGCGTTCCTGTGTAACCTGCTCTGGGTGACCCTGCTCTGGCAGGGGGTTGGACTGGGTGGTCTCCAGAGGTCCCTTCCCATCCAGAGGTCCCTTCCCCCCCCTGCCAGTCTGGGATTCCGTGATTCTGTAAAGGGGTTGCCTTTGCTCCACAGGTCCTTGAAAGACCCGTGGCGGGAGCTGAGGGACTCATGGGTCCTCCGAGCACCCCCGTGGGGCTGGTCCCTGGGGCTGGTGTGGAGCCGCGGGGGAGGCGGGGAGCTCCTGGAGCAGAGCAAGTCCTTGGGGGACATTTGTGCCCCAGTGCGTGGCCCCGTGCCCAGCTTTCTGCACCTGTTTGGGTGCAGTCCAGCCGTGAGGTAGGTGGCAGGCTGAAAAGCTGGGCAGCCTTGACCAGAGAGATTGGGGGGAGGACGGGGCTGGATAAAAACCCTCCAGGATTTGGGGGTTCTGCTGCTGCTCAGGTCAGTGCGGTGCTGCGCATGGTTGGTGCATTGGGGCAGGATGCAGAGGTGACGTGTGTCTGGGACCCACATCTCTCCCAGTTGGCCAAGTTGGCTGAGATGAGGTGGTGGAGGCCCTATCCCTGGAGACATTCAAAGCCAGGCTTGATGAGGCTCTGAGAACCTGATCTGGTTAAAGATGTCCCTGCTCACTGTAGGGGGGGTTGGACTAGATGGCCTTTAGAGGTCCCTTCCAACCCAACACATTCTATAGTTCTGTGATTCTATGGGGTTTCCTGGCACCCCATAGGATGGTCGTTTCCCATGGGTGTCCGGGCATCATTGCGTAAAGTGGGATGGTGCAGGCCGAGCCCCGCTGCTCCCCTCGTCTTCCTCCTGCACGTGACGAAGAGGAGGCGGGTTGTTTCTCTCCCAGGAACAGCCAGCTCCTCTGCCTGGTGGGGTTTGGATGCCCCACGGGGGCTCAGCATCCTTCTTGGGGTGTCTCCTGCATCCCTGGTGGGTGCTGGGTCTCCCTGGGGTCTCTCAGCATGGTTTGATCTGCTTTGCCTTCGGATTCAGAGTGGCTCATGTTGGCTCTGGGTGTCCTCGGTGTGGGCACAGGCAGGGCTGCCGCGGGTGCCCACTCACACCTTGTCCCCAGCACCCACGGCCCCGGTACTGGGCAGCTGGGGGGGGCACGCAGCCAACGGGGAGTTAAAACGGTACCTGTGGAAAAGGGAGTACGGCTGCTTTAATTATTTGGCTGTGGTGAGAACTTGGTGTGGAGAAAATTGAACCCAGGGGAAAAAATACTGTAATTTCATGCAAAAATTACATGGCAGCTCCGACTGATTTACTGCAGCTATTTTGGTGGCCAACTCTGGGGTGTAATTAGAGTATTACTGGATAAGTGGCTGATGGTGGGGAGGGTCTTTCCAAGGCGTTTCACCTGATCTTGCATGTTGGAGAGGGGTCTGGGCAGGCTGGGAGTGGGGTGCTGGGAGGGGGTGGGTTTTTGTCCCCAAGGGCAGGGGCGTTGATGTCTCCCAGCTCGATGCAGGCACCTTGCAGAGCGTCTCTGGCTGCGCCGGCACCTCGCCTCTCACCAGCACCCTCGGGACCCTCAAGGGAGGCTCCAGGTTTCTCCGGCTGTGGGGTGGCTCTGGGGGGGACGGCGCAGCCAGGCTGTGCGGGTCTCTCGGGGAAGGGGGTGCCTGGGCTCAGCCTGGCAAGGGATCTGTGCTGGGGGTAGTTCCCAGCACGGGGGTTGGTGCCACGACGTTTTCCAGGGAGCTGGGAGAGGACGTGGTTTCCATCTGCGAGTGTTGGGGTGCTGTGAACTGGGATGCTGGGGCTGGATGCTGTGCTGGACTGGGAGGGTGGGAGCTGCCTGGGGCTATCACAGGGCACTGCAAAGGGGGCAGAGCCCAACGCCATGCTCGTCTTGTGCGTGACAATCCACTGCTACCGCCACCCCCCCTCCCCAGCCCATCCTCAGCATCACCGCGGGGCTGGGTACGAGCAGGGCGAGCAGCGGGCTCTGGCACAGATCCGCAGGCAGCACCGCGCCCGGCAGCACCGCCAGGTCCCCCTGCCATCTGGCCAGGGCAGGTGGCCCAGCAGCCCCCAGCTCTGCCGCAGCCCAAAGGCGAGCGGGCGGCTGCACCAGGGCCAGCCAGCTTGGAGATGTGTGACACACGGCCACAGCTCATCTGGTCCATAGCCCCCTTCCCAGCACCCCACCGAGCCCCCCCCCTCCCTCTTTTGGCGCTGTGTGACGGCAGGGGCACGGGCCATGTGTGGGGCTGGGGGCGGGCAGGGCAGGCAGGAGGTGGGCAGATGCTCCTGGCTGTCCCCTGCCTCCCGCCGGCCCCACGCTGGCACCGGTCCACAGCCTGTGGGCAGGGAGCCCATAGCCAGGGCGAGTGTGGAGCCAGCCCATCACCTCGGCATCAGGGCATGCTGCAGCACCAGCCCTGCTCTGCCCAGGCCGTGTCCCTCAGTGGCACACGGTGCCGAGGCCAGCCTGCAGCCGGGCTCCCTGCACCGGCTGCTGCGCGGCTGCCCCCGTGCACCGCCTGCCTGCTCGCAGGGTGCTGGGAAAGGCTCCCCGAAACGTCCTGTGCTGAGCTTGGCCCTGGGCTCTGCACCCCAAAAGTGCAGCCGGTGCCTTTACCAAGGGGGGACTGTGGGGACAGTGAGACTGGATCGGGGCCAGGCCACTGCCTGCTGAGCCCCCCCGGCTCCCGCAGAAGGGTCCCTGAGCTCCCCATCCCTGCCTGCTCCCTGCCCGCTCCCTGCCCTCTCACTGCCTGCTCCCTGCCTGCTCCCTGCCCGCTTCCCCGGGAGGCCATCGCGCCTGCTCGTTATCTGCAGCCGCCCTGCTGTGAGCTAATAAGCCCTTTGGGGAGAGCGTGGGGTGGGCCAGGGGGTGCCGGGGGGATTCAGGGAGACGCCATTTTTTTCCACGGATACAGAGGGATTACTGCGTTACACACCATCCCCGGGGGTCCGCCGCTGCCCCCGCGGTCCCGCTGCCCCTCCCCGGGCACAGGCCGGTAGCTCCAAGGGTGGACGTTCCCGCTGGGAATACAGCACGGTCCCCTCGGGGTGGTGGTTGGGGCTGCCCCGAGGGACAGGGCTTGGGACAGACACTGTGGGGTGAAGGGACCTTTTCCCCCCCCAGCCGCAGCGGGGAGCGGTTCCTTGGGCCCCTCCGGTCCTGAACCAGCCTGGGAAGGGCTGTGGCTGGAGGAGGAGGAGGAGGTGTCACACAGAGCCCCAGCAAAGTCACAGGGGGTTTCGGGGCTGCGCTGGCCCCATCAGAAGCCCAAGGCTTTGGCCAAGGGAGGAGCAAAGCGGAGCGGGGGATGTCTGAGCAGGGTGTGGGAGCGGGGTTTCAACTAGGCATCCCTCCAGCACTGAAACCACCTGACGCTGCCCCCACGCATGCACCCCCTTCCCCCTGGGCTGGGGGAACCCTGGCCCTGAGCCATGTCTCTGGGACCTGGTGGCTGAGCTGGTGTGAGCCCCAGTGGCCATAGTGGGAAGAGAGGAAGATGCTGGTGCTGTGTTTGTCCCCCCTGGGCAGCTGGGGAAGGCTGTGCCACAGGGGGTGGGCACTGCGGGTTCTCCCCGGGTGCTCAGCGAGGTGCCCGGGGAACAGGGACAAGGCAGGACTCTCCAGGGCAGGGAGGACGCTCCTGGTTTTGAATGGGACATGGAGTGATGGCAGCTGGCTAAAATAAACCAGCTGCCATGGCAACGGAAACACTCCCATTGCACAACTTGGTAGCAACCAGCTGTTTGGCAGCAGCGGTAACCGGGGCTGGGAGAGGGATGCTCGGCCGCGCCGGTCACCTCTGCTTTGGTGGCACCCCTGCCACAGCTGGGATGGTTCCAGCCTGGGCATAAGGTGCCTCCTGATGTGGCCAACCTGCCCTCTGCCAGCTCCGTTCTGGCTGGGAGGTGTGCAGGGGGTCTCATAGAACGGTTTGGGTTGGAAGGGACCTTAAAGATCATCCACTCCCACCCCCTGCCCTGGGCAGGGACACCTCCCACCAGCCCAGGTTGCTCCAAGCCCCGTCCAACCTGGCCTTGAACCCCTCCAGGGATGGGGCAGCCACAGCTTCTCTGGGCAACCTGGGCCAGGGGCTCACCCAGCTGTGCAGCCCCGGCGCAGAAAGGGCTGAGCCAAGCGCCCACCCGGGGCTTGGCACCCACCTGGGGCTCTCTGGCTTGTCCCAGCGCTGCAGGGGACACGTGGGGGCTGCAGCACGGGAATGCCCCAGTGAGCATCCCCGGGCTGTGGGGCGAGCGCCCCCGGCACAGAGGGCTGCCTGGTGGGGCGGGGAGCGCTGTGTGGTTTGATTTGCATCAATCACTTCTCCGGTGGTTTTGGGAATCGCTTTCGGAGCTGGTGGTCAGGAGGGGGAGGGCGGCACCGAGCCAACTGCGAAACACAAACTGGGTTGCCAAGTCCAGCGGGGTGGCCAGGGGGAGCACGGTGCCAGGGCGTGCAGCCCGGGATGCTGCTGGGGGGGCTACGCCGGGGGTCAGACCCGCTGCAGGCCATGGGGTGTGTGGCAAAGGTGGGCCAGGGCCAGCCCGGGGCCAGGCAGGGGATGGACTTCACCCTGGGGACCATCCAGTGCCCATCACTGTCCTGAAACCTCCCTGGAGCCCAGGCGGCCACAACCAGGCTCCTTCTGGCTTTGGGGGCTTGGGATGGGGCTGGTGAGTCCTGGCCGTGGGTCGGGGTCACAGTAGTGGTTTCCACCTGGACCTTCTCTTTCAGGAGAAGTTGGTCTTGACACACCATCTCTCAGCCCCAGGGGATGGCAGAGGGACGTGGGCAGGGGGCCGGGCAAGCATCTCCCCTGGGCTGGCCCAGCCTGGCCCCACAGTGTGGGTTCCCAGCTCCAGTCTGACACCCCACAGCTTGGGGCTTGCCTGGAGCCACCCTTTGCCCCACAGCATTGTGGATCTATGGGGCAGGGCAAGGCTGGACCCCCTGCCCGCTCCCTGCCCCGCTGTGCCCCGGGGAGTGG